>CAUYRT010055521.1:0-30429 GCA_963574885.1 Lepilemur ruficaudatus | reverse complement strand
AAGTTGATAGGATCAATTGTCATCTTCTTTACCTTAGTGTCTCAGGTATTTATAAATACACAGACATTTACCTATGGATGATGCTTTTTTTAGTAGAGTCAACATATCTTTTACTTTTTATTGAATTCACTTTTTTTTTTTTTTGAGACAGAGTCTCACTCTGTTGCCCGGGCTGTAGAGTGCCGTGGCATCAGCCTAGCTCACAGCAACCTCAAACTTCTGGGCTCAAGCGATCCTTCTGCCTCAGCCTCCCCAGCAGCTGGGACTACAGGCATGTGCCACCATGCCTGGCTAATTTTTTACATATGTATTTAGTTGTCCAATTAATTTCTTTCTATTTATAGTAGAGACGAGGTCTTGCTCTTGCTCAGGCTGGTCTTGAACTCCTGACCTTGAGCAATCCTCCCGCCTCGGCCTCCCAGAGTGTTAGGATTACAGGCGTGAGCCACCGCGCCAGGCCTGAATTCACTTTTTTATATAGTAAATTGCTTTAAGTTAAGAAGCAAACATTTTCATGACAAAGCTGGAAGGATAAGAAAAGTCTTCTTCCTTCCCTTAAAGGGCCCTCTCAGATTTTTTGCAAATATACATACATTTAAATATGGATGATATTTTTTGATTAAGTAGTTTCAACATATCTTCTAATCTTTCTTGTCATCTTAACCTAGGTCCTCTATGAATTATAGCTCCTCATCTCAAGTAGCAGTTAACTTTCTGAATCCTTAATAGTCAAAGCTGACTGCAGCAACTCAGTGTGATCATCCTTTGTGGGGAAAACAGTGTTCAAACCAATCAGGCCTTGGAGCTGACAAGAGCATCTCAAAGTCTATTTCCACTATAAAATAATGAGATAAAAAATGCCCATAGGTGGGACTTCAATTGGAAGATTTCAAAAAGTCAGTGAAATTACCAAAAGGCCTTAATGGTGCTTCTGAAAACAGAGACTAATTTTATGTTCTCATTCTTTGAATTACACTCATCTGACATTTATAAATAATTTTATGGGAAACATTTTTATTAACTGAGAAACAAGATTTCTTGGACTATAATGATAAATGATGACTATATTTCATAAATATGGTCAACTCATGATTATTCAGTGACCAGTGGTCTGGCTCGTATATTATTGCAGTATTATTTCTTCTGTTATCTCCTTTCAGCCTCTTCTTTGGTTATTTAATTCTGCAGAGAGTGGGCAAAGCCAAAGGGTGGTGGTAAATGCAAATATTAATAAATTGATCATGTATAAGTTATGAAAAAACTTTGATTTTTTTTTGTTGTAAGGGAATGGGATGATTAAAGTTAAAATTATTATAAATAGTGAAGTTTTTAGCTTGCTTGACTTTTAACAATTTTATTCCTTCACTTCATATAATTTGTATTTTAAAATGGGTTGTTATTTTCACATTATGTTTTGTACCTTGTTTATAATTTTATCTTTTTTTCCAAATAAGTATTTTTTAAATTAAAAGCCTTTTACATTATGACTCCTAAAAGCTTTAGTTTAATTTTAATTTTATTTACATATTCTTTTTTTTTTTTTTTTTGAGACTGAGTCTCACTCTGTTGCCTGGGCTAGAGTGCTGTGGCGTCAGCCTAGCTCACAGCAACCTCAAACTCCTGGGCTCAAGCAATCCTTCTGCCTCAGCCTCCTGAGTAGCTGGGACTACAGGCATGCGCCACCATGCCCAGCTAATTTTTTCTATATATTTTTAGTTGTCCACCTAATTTATTTCTATTTTTAGTAGAGACAGGGTCTTGCTCTTCCTCAGGTTGGTTTCGAACTCCTGAGCTCAAAGGATCCACTGCCTTGGCCTCCCGGAGTGCTAGGATTATAGGCGCTAGCCACCTAGCCCGGTCTATTTCCATATTCTTATTTGTCCTGCTGTCTTCATTTGCTGGTCTAGACTAGGTCTGTAAGAGCAAGGCCAACTCAGATTGAGACTGAAATGTCCTCTCTCTGCAAATTGCAGGGCTTTACCAATGATGGGTAAGGTGTTGAACTTATTAGCTTCAAAACCTCTCCTCAACGTAATTGTACCACAGACAATGAGGTGAGTGGACTGAACATTTTGATCCCATTTGGCCCACTTTTAGTACAGGAGAAAGTATTATAAATTCCTGTCATTGATGAATTATGGGCAGTCTTAAGGGAAGAATAATCTATTGCAAGTGCAATTTGATGACAGATTCAAGTAAACAAATTGAACTAAAAATAAAGCATGTTGAAATGAAATGGATATGGGGAAGAAATTCCTCACAGTTGCCTGAAATTTAGACTATATCACTCACATATCTTTATGGGAGCCAGATGTTGAATTGTAGAATTAGTCTGTGATTCAGAAAAACACTTCAGGGAACACAAAGGGCTGCTATAAGACTCCCAGCTGCTCTTTCTTCACCTACCCCTGAAAAGTTGGTATTCCTTCATCCATGTATTCAACAAATAATTATTTATTGAACCCTACTTCATGCCAGACATTGGGCATACATAATCTTACTTTCTTAGAGTTGAGTCCTTTGTCCTCTTTCCCTTCCGTCCCTTCTCCCATCCAGATCTCAATGATGCTATTTGTTTATACACTGACTTTGTATTTCTTCCCTTTCCTCCTCTGTCATATAGACCAAGCTTTTCTCGTCCTCTCCGGAGAACCTCCTTTGAGTATTTCTCAGTCTTTAATTCTTCCATCCTTCATTGATACACTCACCAAATACTGGTGCTTACAATGTGCCAGGCACAAGGCTGGGTCTGATAGATATGAAGACCTTGATTGACTTGGCAAGATTAAACTCATTTCGTCCTCTTCTAAATGTGCACCTTCTTCTTGGTTTCCTCTTTGATCAAAGGCATCAGCTCAATTTGACCTACCAAGCCAGACTGTCTCTTACTCCACCTACTCTATTTATATTTTTATAGTATGAGTTTTACATTTGCTAGTCCTTCATCACTTTCATGGCCATTGCTGTAAATCAGACCCTTATTATCCCCTTCCTGGGTTATGCAATAAATGCTTACCTGCCTCCAATCTCTCCTTTTCCAATTCATCCTAAATTAGCTTTGTAAAAACAGATTTAATTATGTTATTTCTCTGCTCAAAGATTTTTGGTGACTCCCCACTGATATCGAATAGGATCCAAATGGTTTTCTCATAGTCCTTTCCACCTGATCAGCAACTCCCAAATTTCCTAAATTTAAAGTGCGACGTCATAGTCTGCCTTTGCTCACATTATTCTCTGGTGCAATAAGAATGCACCACATTTGTATTTCGCTTTCCAGCCTATAAGGTACTTCCCTGGGCACCTTTTGTGAGGTAGGCAGTGATTCCTCCCCAACCCCGAATTTAAAGCTGGAAGAACCAAGGCTTTAAATATGTAAATGACACACTGAGCAAGCTAATCTTGTTTGTGATTAGCCAAAGAGCCCAGATACTAAACATCAGTGGGCAGTAGCGCCAAAACACAGATTAGGATGAGTTGTAATATTTCCCTGAATAAAATGGATTTGAAATACAGGTTTCCATTAAAGTTTGGTGTCATATATTTTAATCTAAGGGTTTCTTTTACACAGAAAGACAATTTTTAAATCCCATATATCTTTCTATTTATAACACTAATCAGAGTTTAAAAAATAATTTCAGCATTTTATACCCATTATGATAAGCTCCATCCTCTTTTTAATCTTTGTGTATCTTTATAGTGATGTATAGATATACTCACAATATTGGCACAATCTAGCTTTCATGAGCATTTTGTAGAAATAGTACCTGCTAGTTTCATCAAAATTTATAACATACTGTGCTATAATTTGATAGAAACACATGCTTTCAATAGCTATATAGGTAATGCCTGTTTTGTGCAATGACGGTAGGTTAATAAACTATAGGAAAAGAATACATTTTAAAAGCTTGCCCACAAGTTTTGAACTTGAACTGTAAATATCTTTATATCCTGTAAATCCACTTAGGAGTCAAAGATCATGATGAATTTATGAATGGGTATTTCTCTCATTATTGACAACTATAAGCATTTTGAGGCCTCACTACATAACGTTTTATATATATCAAACAACTTGATGTAATACATCCAAATTGATGCCCGTATGAATAAGATGTGAAGATAAACTGACTTTGATGTCTGTCAGTTTATTGATTGCTAGGGTTGCTTAAGCTGCTCTTATTCAGGCAATATTCATTCATTTCTTCAATCATTGCTATCTGTGCTTGACACAGTGGCTAAGAGATAAAAAAAGGCACAACATCCTTGCTTCCAGTCTAGGAAGGCAGACATTTAAACAACTACGACACAAAACAATAAGCTTCCTAAGGTAAGTATGGGCAGGGAACTGTGAAAACACAGAGAAGGTGACAATAATCTGTTGTTAGACGTGAGTCAGGAAGTACCTGGGTCAGAGGACATGCATGGCTGAGTGGGTGTGATGCTATGTGTCCCTTAGCATCCTGCACCTACTTTTATCTTGGCCTATAGCATTATATAGAACTGATTTATTTACATTTCCCATGAAAATTGTGGAGACCTTAATAATATGGGCTATGTCTTATTTGTATCCCGAATTCCTTCCACAAAGCATGATGGCGTGTGGAGTTAAACAGGACTGAAGAACATTCCTTGCAGAAGAACGGGCACGAGCACTGGCCTAGGTGTCAGAGGGACTACATTTCAGGGGTCTGCACGTCGTTTGGAAAATGTGTGGGATGGGAGAAACAGCTGAAAGTGAACCAGGGGAGGCAGGCTTTGGAAGCCTTGCTAAGCACTTTCACCTTGTGTGTCCTGGGGATTCATCGAAAGATTTTATGTTAGGGCTCAACAGTGTGAATGGAGCTAAGGGAATAGGTTAGAATGGAAAAATAAGATAATAGTGATAGACAGGCTGAGGAAGTGGTCGGAAGGCGGTGGGGGACAGGGATGACACTTGAGATTTCAGGTTGGAGAGATGGAGATGTTATTGCCCCAACAGAGAACAACAAAGACAGCATGGGATCGAAGGCAATGTGATGATTTCAAAGCCACGTGGAGATGTTCAGGAGGCAGTCATAACTACAGGAGCCTGTCTTGAGAGACTTCTGAGAAGGAAACACACATTACTTGTTGACCATCAACTATGATGGACGCCATTGCAAGGAAGAGTGTTCGAGAAAAGAAGAGAGCACAGGATGACACTCGCCAAACACTAATACTTTAGAAGTAACTAGAAGAAGAAGCTTCCAGGAAGGTATCTGAAGGCTTTTCACAAAGCTGAGTCTCTGAGGAAGAAGACGGCTGAGCCAGAGAAGTATGGCTTTCATTGAAATGAAGGATATATCCCCAGTCCTACAAGGACAAGATGGATTCTTTCTGGACCAGAAGTCACTGCAGCACAAAACATTCTACAGTCTTCAAGATTTCAACACCAGGCCCATCAGCCTTCTTCACGTAAGTTTATCACAGCCATTACTCTCTTCTTCCTCGTGTCCTCTCTCTTCTCTCCTGGAAGTGTGTGTATCTGAAGATCACCCTTTTCGCATTGATTGTACAAAACAGAGGCACGGGAGAATGGTGAGATGGCAAAGCGGCAAGATGCAAGTGCAAATGCAAACCAAGTGTTCTCTAAGCAGAAGGCTCTCTACCCCCCCTCCCCCGGGGGGCCAGGAGCGAGCCAGTGTTCAGAGGCTGGCCATTGTTGAGCACTCTAATAATCACACCCTCAATTCCACGCCTCAGGACACTTAGATAAGGTTAGCAGGCTGAAGACAACAAAGGAGCAAAATCTACATTTGAAATCCTGCCACAGGAATGTGCAGAGAGTTAAGCGGTGAGAGAAAGCTACTCCTAATGGAAACCCTCTATGTCAGAGATATGAGAAAGGAAAGGGGTGACTTTCAAATGAGATTTCTATTAAAGTTAGTCATTGTCATTAAAAATGATTCATTACTGACATCTACACTTACTGAGCATTTGTTCAGGCTTGAGTCACATGAAATTTACATTTCTGTTTTCTGTTCACTGGAGGAAAGGGATCCTTTCCCCCAACCTTGATACATTCTTTTCAAATGGCTAATTAATTAATCAAACTCTTCTTCAAACTCTTCTTTTTCACATGACTGGCTTTCCTGAGGTAGCAATCTGAACATCTTTACGTGGTGATAGAGGTCAGAACATCTAATTCTCCAGGGTAAATAACTTAGGGGAAACCTTTACCAATAGTCTATCTGAACCCACTTACCTCACTCTCCCTTTAAACTCACAAATACCCATCTGACCTAAAACAATAGCCAATGGGACTCTCCCACAGAACCCTCCTGCCCATGGCATTGCCTGCCGCGTTCAGTGGCCACTGGGACAGCACCATCCCTCAGATATGCAGTGACTCTTCTTTATCAGAAAGAGACGCAAGCCCACTATGCGTGGACAACAATGATCAGAAAAGGAAACTTCACCAAAAGGAATCTGGCACAGTGGAGAGGAGCAATGCACCAGCAAAGTCGTGCTCTGCAGGTAAAGAATTCACGAAGCCCAGGGGGATCTACACTGTGGAAGATACCGTGGTCTCAGCTGCACCATGGATACCACTTGCACATTCTCATAAAAGTGAATCAAACCACTAATTTTCACTCCATAACCACTAATGTGTGCAAAGCACAACACTGCACCGTGAACATTACCTTCAACTGGTCAAGAAAATCATGGGTCAGGAGAAAAGTCATCCATCTTTTAAAAATTAAACAAACATACACGGTCATTCCTACTGAGGGAGATGGGCCTGGGATGACACTGGTTACCCCCTTCCTGGAGGACAGGCTTGTGCGGTGGTGACATGCTGCCTGCTTTGCTACCTGCTTTGCTACCTGCTACCTGCTTTGCTACCTGCTTCTTCTCCAATTTGTTTGCTGTTATTGGGCTCATTAAATGCAACAGAAAAAACAAAGAAGTTCAAGTTTTGAGGAGCTTGGGTAAGCCAAACTAGACATTACGGTTGCAAAGAATGGAAAGTGTGTTTGTATTTTGACATGTCCTGTAGTTGAGTTTGATCTCGAATAAAAGGTAGTCTTCACAAACAGTGAACCCGAGTGTGCTGGGCATCTTCCGATTGCCCCCACAGATCCAGTCTCCACCCCAGGTCCAGCTCTGTTATTCCAGACACTGATGGTGCAACCACATTTAGTGGCTCTCATGCCTCTGGCTTCTGGCTGGATTTGCTTTCAGAACACTGAGGGAGGTAGGAGAGGAAGGTCAGGTTATTCTTTCCCCAGGCTTTCTTTTTCTTGGTCTGTGGGCTGCCTTTCTAATTAGACTTAAGGTCCTTTCAGTTGGCCCTCTCCACACCGCCCTCTCTGTGTCTGGCTCTGGTAGCTTCTTTCTCCCCTTGTGGTAACAGTGTCCCACTGTTCCTAGCACTATGGAGTGGAGGGAAAGGTCCAATACTCCTGAGGTGTTCTCACCTCTTGCCTGTAGCTCTTGAAGTAGCTCTTATTTAAAATTATTTTTAATTTTTTTTTTGGTAGGGATGGGGTCTCACTATGTTGCCCAGGCTGGTCTCGAACTCCTGATCTCAAGAAATCCTCCCACCTCAGCCTCCCAAAATGCTGGGATTACAGGCATGAGCCACCATGCCCAGCCAGGTCTCTTATTATTAAACAATGTTGCCTGTTGCCTGTTTCCTGTTGGAACCTATGTTATACACCAAGTGTGCCTCAATTTCAATATGGCATTATGTGGGTTCTCACCTCTGCATTATTTGCAAATAAGTAGTGGTTATTTTCCATTCAAAATGGCTAGAGTGTTTTATAAGCTTCTGATATAGAAATACTTTTCTAAATAATGCAGTTGGAAAAAAAATTACGTTAGAAAGAGATCAAATAATGTCAGTTACAGGTCAAAGAACTCCTAATAAGGTTTCACAGAACATGGCTAATAGAAAGAACACTGAACTAAATTAGGTCAGAAGCCAAGGGTTTAAGTCGCAAATTCATCAATTATTGCGCTACCTTGACAAGTCACTTAACTGCTCTGAACTTTAGTTTCCTCATATGTCAAATAGTGATAATAAATGGCGGCCTGTTTATCTCACAGGGTTATTGGGGGGAACCTATAAGTGATAGACTGCAAAGTGCCTTCCAACTGTGAAGATTACATAGGGATATTACCCAGAGTGGTGATGAAGACACAATTTATCCAATAAATAAACACATAAACCTCCATTATCCTGGAGAGCCCTCAATACGTGTTCACTCTTCTCCATAACATCATAGGGACCAGATGAAGGCAGTGCAGTGTCCCGTTTCAGAGCAGGTCTGAAGCCAGTTGCTTGGGCTCATAATTTAGCTCCAGCACAAACTAGCTTAGACACTTCCTTGATCTCGGTTTTCTCATCAATAAAATGGGGATAGTAATGATACTGACCTCACATTATCACTCTGAGTATTTAATGAGATAATCTATGTAAGGCACAGAGCATAATGTCTCGCACACAAAAGTTCTTCATCTATGTTAGAAGAGCTATTGGAAGTGGAGAGAGAGCACCTCAATGCAGAGTGTCATCCAGTGGTTAAGCATCCAGATTTCGAAGTAAAAATTTCATGCTTTGGAGTATTAACTCATATATATAGTAACTGTGTATGTTTGGACAAGTTACTAAGTGTTAGCTTTTTTTCCTCCTCACCAAGATAGTTACATCTCCCTTATGAGCACTAAATTAAAAGAAATACTTGTAATGTGTTTAACATAATGCTGGACACATAGTAAGGGCTCAATTAAAATGTTCATGACGATTTTGGTGTTCCTAAAATAAAAATTCGCCTTCCTTCACTGTTCACTCCTTGCTGCTTTTGCATATGTAGTCCTCAAATAGGCTGTTTCCATAACAGATACTTGCAAGTTCCAACGTAAGAGAAAAATCTAAGAGCTGGACATTTAAGATCTGGACACATCTTTGGAAGGCTGATGTCGTCTCAGCACAACCAGTAGATGCCCTACTGGAGGACTCCATGGCCAGTGGGCCAATGTTTGGCTCTTTTTGGTATTTGCGTATGACCCTGGCATAGAACAAGAGTTAATTCCCGGGTTCAGTATTAGCCAGTGTCTGTGGGGTGCATCCTGTGACCTAGGCATGGGGGAGTTAATTTAGCCAGTGAGGTAGACATATTAATAATATCTGCTCCCATGTTACTGACAGAGAAAGTGTTTCTTTTATATTCAGAACATCATCTACCTCTGAAGTTAAAGATGAAGGCCACAAAATATTCCTGGAGAGTCAGTATAGCTTGCGACTTTAGGACGTGATTCTGGAGTGAGACAACCTGAGTTTAAATCTTGACTTTGCCTCTTAGTCTTGGTGTTGAACTTATTTTACCTCTTTTTGCCTTACTTTCAGCCTCTATGAAATGGGAAGTCCTAGTGGAACTTGCATTGTGTGGTTGACGTGAGAATTAAATGAATTAATACACGTAAGGGGCTTAACCAATCCAGTAAATATTAGTTATTACCATAAGTACTATTTTACTACCAGGTGGTGTGCTTTGTAAATAAAACAGTTACGTCCTTAAATTAGAGTACAAGGGTTGCCTCCTGGCAAAATCCAGCCCTCTGCCTATTTTTATAAATAAAGTTATATTGGAACACAGTTATGCTTATTTATTTATGTATTGTTTATGGCTGCTTTTGCGCTGCAGTGGGAGGGCTGAGTAGTTGTGACAGAGATCTTATGGCTGTAATGCCCAAAATATTTACTATCTGGCCCTTCACAGAAAAAGTTTGCTGACCTCCGGTTAGACAACTACTATTAATACTAACATATTTTTCTCAAAAGAAAAAATTGGTATGGAAATTATTTATTCTGGGAAATATGTTTATATTCATGCTTTTCCATTCTTTCAAGTGACATATTATACACTGCAAACAAGTGGAACGGGGAAGACCTCAGATGGTGCTAGGTGCTCTCTCTGCCCCCATCAGTTCTGCTTAAGGAAGCAGCATGCATGAGGATGATGCTGTGAACCCACTTTTAGCAGAATAAATGTCCTGGTATTTCCCAGTGGTGGTAATGGATTTGCACTGTTCCATCCTCTCTTTCAATAGACTTCTGTTATCAACAGCCAGGTCCACTTATAAAGTGTGAGCTGGTTTGGGTGCAGCCTGTGGCTTGGAAAAAGAATTTCCCTCTATGTGAAGCCAAGCTGAGCTGCAGAGAGAACTGAACTCTCATCCTTGGTTTTGTGCAGCCCATAATAGAATCAGGCATCAGCTACCATATTTGTAAATGACTAAATTTTATTAGGTAAAGGGGAAAAAAGCTGCTTCTTAAAAAGGCATATACTTTGTACTTCTGCCTTTTTTTTGGAAACAAAGTATGGAAAAAAATTTCAAACATCAAGAAAGGTTATTCCATCATCTAAGTGCTTGGTAATGCCAATTTCCTGGGTTCATATTGTGCCCATGTCAACTCAAGATTTTCAGTTCAGGGCTGAGACCAGCTGGGGAAAGGCATGGAAGATGAAGCCCCAATGCTGGGATGAGCAATTGAACTGGGCATTAGAGATACATGTAAGTTATGAAAATCATCATGGTTTGCTCTCTGGATCTAGAAACCTATTTATGTGTATTTGTGACAAACACAATATAGCATATCAAATCTTTGCAAAGTTAATGATAGAATTGAAAGCAAATAACCATTACACTTCCCCTTAATTCATCTGCACATATATCTTTTGATTATCGTTGAGGTAGGGAAAATGACTTGGGTTTTTGACAAGCATAAAGACAAAAAAAAGATGTTTTATCATTTTTTTTAAAAATGAAAGCTCTAAAGTAGAAGTAATTTCATCCCACTAAATGTTTATGTACACACAAGAGAAGCTATTGATATTTGGTGAAGTTAATGATTACAGTAATGAAAAACTTCAAACAAATTTATAAATGAGAAGAAAACAAAGATCTGAGATTTACCAATATGTCACAGACTGAGGAGTACCCCTGTGTCGTTAGTACAAGATGAAACACACAACCGAGAGCATAAATGCTCAGCTTTTCCCTCTTTAGAAAATCATATCTCGGCACACAAACCTTGTAATTACAATTTTGCAAGTGGGAAGTGCACACAGTAAGCAGTGGTAGGAGTTGCTAGTCCCTGGAAGCCATCGTCTCATTCTGAAATCGTTTTCACCTAGAAAATAACCCAATACCGTATTCTTTCTTTAATCTTCACTTAATAACAAAGGGGATAATGGAAAGCTCAACAAATAGACATGTATCTTTAGGATATTAGTATATTCTATTTGTGCAGAGGATACTGAATTTTATTCTGCATAAAATGCCGAAGTAGCCTCTTGCTTCACCTTCAACTCTTTTTACAGTAATGAGAAACAGCGAAGAGTGCAGGCTCGGGATCTTTATTTGGGTACACACTTTGGCTCCGCCATTTACCATCTGTGTGACCTTGAGCAAACTACTTAATGTCTCTGTGCCTCCATTCCTTCATCCTAAGTAGAATAACAATGGTGCCTACTATCATATAGAGCCATTGTGAGAATTAAATGAACACATGCAAATGAAGTGCTTAGAATTTGGCTGTGTTTTTTTCCTTAATGTGTGTCATTTGCTAGGTGTAGCAAGTTGAATTGTGCCACATAAAAAGACAGGTCAAGTCCTTAGCCCCAGTGCATGTGAATGTGACCTTATTTGGAAAGAAGGTCTTTGCAGATAAAATCGAGTTAAGATGAGGTCATACGGGCTTAGGGTAGACTCTAAAACCAAGGACAGTTGTCTTCGTAAGAGAAAGGAGAGGAAGATTTACACACAGAGAGGTGACAGAGAAGAAGCCCATGTGAAGACGAGACAGAGATTGGAGTGATGAACTGTCAGCAAGAAACACCAAGAACTTCAGGAACCACCAGAAGCGAGGAAGAAGCAAGGAAGTATTCTCCCCTTGAGCCTTGGGAGGGAGGATGGCCTCCAGAACTGTAAGAAAATACATTTTCATTGTTTTAAGCCATCTAGTTTGTGGAGCTTTGTTGTGGCAACCTTGGGAAATGACTCTCACAGGTAACCTAGATGAAAAAGTGGGGGTTTGTGGAAGGAAAGAATGAGAAGCCGAAAGGTGAAACCCCAGTACCTAGGACAAGCCGCACATGTGGTTCATTGCGTGTTCTTTGCATTTCGTTATTTCATGGGGGTCACCTATTTGTTCCCTTGCCTAAAAGGAAATAGGAAGGGTGAGGACCGCAGTGTCCCTGTGTGAATGGGAACACACCACACAGTTTCCTACTACCTAGAGGTGTGCAGTTGATACAGAAGCAACTTTCCACAAGGGAGTTATTTAAATTTAAATTCATTAAAATGAAATAAAATTAGGAATTCAGTTTCTCAGTCGTACTAGCCACATTTGGCTTGCTCAATAGCCACGTGGGGCTAGTGATTACCATGTTACACTCCGCAGACATAAAGTGTTTCCATCACTGCATAAAGTGCTATTGGACTGTGCTAGACGATATTTATATTGTAACAGGATTTATTGAGGAGGCAAGGAAAGCAAGCAGACGGGTTGTGTAGAAAAAAGGAATGTGCCACACTCTTGTTAATACAGATAAGCAACTCCATAATTTATTAAGGAAAAAAGAGAAAGCAAATATGGTAGAATTGATACTTCAACAGCTGCTCACAAGGTAGGTCTCACTTGTTGAATGGTCTATTGTTTTCTTCTTAAAGTCATCTACATCACTGTTTCTCTGTAATTTGGACAAAGAATATTTATTATACTCAATTCTTTTAGATTGAATATCGGCGCAGTGAAAAACTAGCCTATATCCAATGCCGAGGATCACCATGGAGAAGTATTGCTTGCTTCCCCTAGATCTAGTGGAGATACACTTTGCATAAAATTGGTTAATATTTTGGTCCCTTAACACCGTGGAGGAGGTAAATGCTGCAAAGCAACAAAAATGAGATCAAGAAATCCGTGAGCTACAATCTCTCTCCTCCTCTTCAGATCTAATCATACAGATGAATAAATTGCTATAAAAAATACCAAAAATAAAACTAAAAACAATGACTGAATCATTTTTTTTAATCTCATGTACTCTGTGTTCAGGTAGCAAGAAATTTAATTCCAGTCGGACCAGTCTCCTGTGATTTTTTTTCCCTTTCATCTAAGATATTTTTAATGCTCAGAGGCATTATAATAGAAAAGCTTGTATTTTTGCCTGGTTTATACCCATCATCCTTACCATTACAACAAGACAAAAGCATTAAAGTAAAATTAATCATGTCAAAAGATTTTAGCAAAAACAAGTGAGACCATGCATAAAGCATCGCTTTGTCTAGTGTGAAGTCACGCTCTGATTAAAAACATATAATGAAAGTGAAAGTGATACATCATTGCCTTAGCAGTAGGGTTTTCTGAAAGTGCTTTGCAGTTCTCAACATAAAAATGTGAGAACATTTTGGTCTTTGAAACTCACAATGATTATTGTTCTAGCAAAATAACTGGAATTCAACTGTAATTTTTTTAAAAAATAAAAAGACTTAATAACCAAACAAGGCACGTCAGTAGGATTAATAATTAGAACACACTGTTAGGAGCAGTAGTCTGCCTTGACATCCAGACACAGAGGTAAGAAAAGTGTCTACTCAGCACTCCCCTTTCACAAAAACCATCCTTAATGCCAGCTAAATGTGGCCAAGCCCTTAAGGTATCTTCTATAAAGCACAGCTGTTTGCTCTATCGAAAACACTTAATGAATAGGAAGGTTTGATCGGAGAACGATCATACATTCCCCAGTAATGAAGTCATTTTGTGTATGATACACAAAACCAAAAATTCTAAGTGGCTGGATGTTCATGAAATGTAGGTGTGGTTAACGATGTCACAATAGAGTCATCTCATGGATTAGAAAAGAAACAGTTTACTTATTTGCACTTTGCCTTCATTACTCCTTGATTTTGATGGGGATATTTACATATAATAATCACTCACTGAAATTATTGGGGTTTTTTTTGTTATTATAGTCATGCTAAAAGTCATCTCAATTCTCTTTTTAAAGATGTCTCTCTGTATGTCGAAACCATCTTATTCTATGAGATGTATGTGCATATAAATACATAATTTATATCTATATACATATTTGATAACTATATTATAGATGTATTATAGTTTACATATGATAAATAGTAGAAACAGCAACAATTATATAAACTCAGACACATTTAAACTATCTGAGAGGAATCAAAATTTTAAAAATTCTACCTCAGACGCATGATAATAATACTTGGAATGTATTTCTAAACGGTTCCTTTAATACAGAGGCATCTAATCCTCTGGGAATGTATATCAGTCCTGACAATAAAGTCCTATTGATGCAGGAAGTGACAGAAAGATATGTGGAACAACTATCTATTCTGACTAATAACTTATCATAGGAGAAGTGAGAATATTTTGCATGTGACAAGAAGAGTTAACCAAATATTTGTTGGATGTAAGGGTGTGCTATTATAGTTATTAGGGCTTTAAGCAAATATTTTGATTATACTCCTTTTGAGACTTTGCAGGGATTGCATTTCTCCACTCACTTTGAAGTTAGGTGTGGCTGAGTCATTTGTTTTTGGCAGTACAATGTGTTATTCAGGGCAGAAATTTCAAGAGCCGATGTGAAATTTCTCCTCCCTGCCTGGACAATGGTGATATGCCAAATAGTAGAGTCTCTATCAACCTGAGTACCAGAATGAGAAGATGTGGAACAGACCAGAATAGACCACCAGTGAGCCTGCCATAGGCATGTGACGTGAAAAGAAATAAATCTTTACTCATATAAGCCACTGAGATTTGGGGATTGTTGTTGTAGCTGCCTGATCTGACTGATACAGGCACCGGTTCCAAGAAGACCTGGTGGCTGATGACAAGGAAACTGAGATGGGAGGGTAGAAAGATGGAAATGCACATATGGTATGGAAAATCACTTGGTAAAACTGTTATCTCCTCATACTTGGAAAGTGAATCAGTTATTTAATGAACGTCCTCCTCTAAGGAAAGGGGTTGGAAAACAGAATATTGATAGTAGTGTCATTGGTTGCTATTGGCTGCACTTGGCAAGATCTACAAAAAAGAGATGATTTCAGAAAAAAAATTGGCCATATACAAGCAGGATTGGAAGGAAACAGAGTCCAGAAATCTAGGGGTGTGCAGAAGTGATATTTTTCAATTTTATCTGGTAAAAAGATGAAATTGAGAAGAGTTTTGAGCAAAAGTGATAAATTAAAACAGCTTGATGACAGAGAGAAAAAATTAAAGATGGACATGCTTGAAGCTCTGACTTGGGTGGAGCAGAGGCAATCAATATATGTAATCTAAACATTTGTACCCCCATAATATGCTGAAATAAAAAAATTTAAAAACAAAATTGAAGATATAATTTTCCCAGTAATTTCACCGAATTATGATGTCTTAGAAGGAAGTATTAATTAAGGAGGAGACACCAGTAAATTCTAACTCAAGAAAAAGAGTAAAAGAAGACCTTTCCTATTGAAGCCTGATAAATAAACAAATATAGAGAGAGTATCAGAAAGAGAAGGGGAGAGAGAATGTGAAAAAGAGAGAGAAATGGAGGCAAGAAAACAAGGGAAAAAGCAATCTAAGAAGTTTTTCAGAAAACATGTGTGCACAGTCACTGCCCAAGGAGTGGACGGAAACATAAGAAAACAGCTAAGTTTCCTAGAGAGTACATCGCCAAAAGATCCACCAGCCTGGACTAAAAGAAGCTGTTGACGATTAGATACCTAGAACCACCATCATCCCCTAAATATTTAAGGATGGTGATATGTCAAATAGTAGAGTTTGGCATATCAACAGATGGTGGAAATGCATGTTTAGGACGTGAAACGTACTTAGAAACTCTTCTACCCCAGGAAGAGCATGTTCCTCAGGCTCACTGCAGATACTGCCAAAGAAGATAACGGAAAGAGAAGGACCTCCCATAGGGAGGAGCCAGGGGCCACTGAAGACCAAAGGACAGAATTGGGTCAGAGCCTGAATCAGGGAACACAACCCATGCCTTGGACAGGTGCCCTTCAAAATGTCTATTTGGTGGGATTGCTAAATGGCTAGGCTCTTTCCCAATGAAAGTGTTTACTGGAGTGATCCCGTCCCTGTTCCATCACTGGGCATCACGTGAGAGGGACCAGATAGTTCGTCTCTTCCATGGGTTTGCGGGTCCAGAGGAGTCTCAAATGAGCCTGATGTTGACAGGGTTATCCACCACCCAGAGATCTTCTACAAGGAGCTTGATGAATTGTGGTGATCTCCCCTCGGGGAAGCGGGGAGAGCTCTTTGAGCACAGTAAGGAGGGTACATTGAATATTTGATGTCTCGTAGGACAGATTATGGTAGTCACATGGGGCTCTTTGCAAATTCCCTGGTTCTCTTTCTCCTGACCCCAGATAAGACTGTACTTTCCTGCTGCCTTGAAATGGGATGTGGTCCTATGACTGAGCAGAAATCATACAAGTTACTTTTAATCTCCAATGCAAGGCTCTGCAGCACATTCTTTCCCCTGCTGGTAGATGGTGGAAATGCATGTCAGGATGGAGGCACATGCCTCGGTCCCTGAATGACTCTGCTGAGCAGATGTTCTCTGTCGACCTGTACTGGATGTGTAGCATGAGTGAGAAATAAACTTTTTGTCAATTTAAGCCCCTGAGATTGTGGGGTTGTTTGTTACCACAGCATAATAGAGCTGATCCTGACTGATACACGTAAACTTCATGCTAGAAATAGAGCTTTCATTCTGAATATCTTCTTTCTCAAACCTCAGATGAGTGGAAGATAAGATTCAACCTTGTGGTTTTCTTTATTTGGTTATATAAGAATGCAAAGTAAAGTAAAATAGCATAAAAATTTATTGAGGAACAACTCTATTCCAGATACTGAGCCCCAGAGATTCATTTGTATTATCTTATTTAATTCTCAGAATAACCATATGTGGTGATATAATTATCCTCAATTTGCAGATGAGACAAAAAGATCAGAGAGTAAACATCTTACCAAAGTCATATAGTCAACAAATATCTGGGGTGTACTTCAATTTAGATCTATCTGTCCCTAAAGATGTAACTCCGTATGTATGCATATGTGTGTGTGTGTGTGTGTGTAGTTTCATTTTAGCACTATGTTGCTTCCGAGACAGAGTTAAAATGTCAAGAAAGCTGCAATGAATTATGGCTCATCAGTAATCTTACATGCAAATTTTGTCACTTACACATCATAATGTGCAGTTTAGTCCATAAACCATGATTATATTCTTGACCTCTAAGAGTAAGTTGTTTTTTTAATTAACCTATTCTAGTTCTGTTCTATGGACGTGGGGCTAAGTACAATAGATCCATTTAGATTTTCATGGGTGAAATGGGTCAGCACAGATTAAACCCCATTCATCTGCTTGGACTCTTTTGACTAATGGTACTTTTTGGTGAGACATATTGGTGTGGTATCTGAGGCTGTACTGTCTGATGGAATATAGGGACCAGTGTTCCATTCCCTGCTTTGCATTTAAGTCACTGTGTGACTCTGGGTATAGCACCTCCTCTCTTTGCATCACTTAACATAAAAACCAAAACCCAAAAAATCATGAACCTGCTGTAGAAGTTCTTGTATGGCTGGTTTCTTCTAGTGTCTTGAGCCACATCTCATATCTCTGTGCCCCTCACTCTTTTAATTCAGCCATGTAACTGCCTTTTGCAGGGTCTTTGCACTTACTGTTAACTAACTTGGAGCAATCTTCTCACATCTTCACCTGGGCACCTGCCTAACTCCTTCTCATCCTTCAGTTCTCAGCCCAAATGCCACTTTTTGGGTGATATTCTTTGTGACTCTTAAATTAGATCAGGTCTGTCCATTACAAGATCTTCTATATTTTATACCCTTCCTTCAGAGCACTCTCACACTGTGTTTTTATATATTGCTACCTGGGATTATTTATTAATGCCAGTTTACCCATTAAACTATAAACTTGGTATAAACATGGTAAATATCACCATGTTTATAAATTAAAACATGGTGATACTTGTTTTGGCTCAGCATTGTATGCTCTGTGCTTAGCACAATCCTTGTTACATAAAAGATACCAATTATTTTTGTTAAATGAATGAAATGAGTGTGTAAAATGAGAGGGCTGGGCAAGGCGATCATTTAATCTTTCAGTACTTATATTCAATGGTTTGCCAGACTCAGTCTGCAATTTTCCTGGGAATAACACAGAGCAAATTTAAACAGCCCATGTGACTCAAAGCTCCTTCGTGCCAGACTCAGTAGCAAATACCGCAGCTTGTGCGTAAAGAAAGCACCAAGAATTATTTGTGCACGCACTGTTCTCTGGAGAAAAAGCAATTGCTATATTTGAGAGAGGTAGAAACAAGAGATAAATGGGAGATGGTCAAATAAGGTCAACCAGTTTTTCTAGGCACCCAACTTACTTGAAATACAGTATTTGGAGAGACCACCCACACATATTTTTTAAAAAATCTATGAAAAATCCACTAATGCACTGGTGCGTGAATACACAGTAGCAAATAATTCAAGATATATAGCAATGTGCAGCCATGTATCTCAAATTAGAATTGAGCTCATTGAAGGTAAAATTAGATGCTAACATATTTAAAAAGTCCAAACGCAATTCTCTCTCCTCCTTCTTTGTCCAAAGTCTTGGAAACAATTGCTCCAAGAACTGAAATAAAAAGTTCCAAGCTAAGAGAGATCAACTGACAGTGCTATTGTACAAAATATTTACATCACTGTTTTCACTAACACTGAAAACAAAAGTCAGAGGGGAATCCCTACTTGTAATTCTTAATTCTTGAACCCATCTTGATAATTCTTGAAATGGTCCCTGTATGATACGGTTCTTGGTTAACTCTCCAGCCCCATCACTTACTATTCCAATCTCAGACTCTCTTACAGATACACAAATTTATTTCAGTTTCCAGAAAGCTCTGTATTCCCTCTTGGCATTCCCAATGCTGGGTCTTCTTACTAAAATACTTTCCCATCCACCTCTTTGCCTAGATAATTCCTACCCATTTAGTTTTCAGAATTACAGAAGGTCACTTCTAAGAAAGCTTCCTAATCTCCCATGTTTAGATGAGAGACCCCTTTTGGGGCTCCCATAGTACCCTAGGGTTTCTCTATTTATCCCTTAGCACACTGCATTATAATTGCTTCCTTAGGTTATTAGAGGAGAGATTACCTTATGCACGTCACACCCTACCATCCAACATAGTGGGTATTTCATAACTGCCTGCTACAGGGAGAAATGAGGTCTGTAAATAAGTCTAAATGTTTTCCAGACATTTTTAAAGTCATTCTGGAAGTACCTCATTGTTTTCTGAGGTTCTCCTGCAATGAGAAATATACTTTACACAAATTCTACTTACCTGCCTAGCAATTAAATTAAGTTAAATAATTTGTGGGTTTTGGTTCTTGGTAATAAAGGTAATAACAATAAAAGAAACCCACAGGTCCAAAACCCTAATCGAACTCACATCTTATTTTCTCCAAAATAAATAATCACAAGAGATGATTATTAACTTTTGACTAACTTGACTTTCCTCCCCATATTCTCAGAGAACAGAAATGACTTGAAATCAAGAAAGAGAAGGGCCTAGGAAAGAAGTCCAACACACAGGTTTATTACTGTCTGAATAATCAGCAATAAACCGTTCCGCATTGCTCAGATAGTAAGTACGATCAAACCTACATTTATCTTTTGGAACTGAAGTTCAATGTCTAATATAAGATTTGTTTTCTCATTACTATTTCTTTAGCATTTATGGAAAATATATGTTTTTATAAAAAGTATGAAGAATTTGTCAGCTTTCTGATCATTGTGACTCTTCTAAAAGAAATCGATGCCAGCCAGCCATAGGACCCTTGATGGCATCGAGTTAAATGTCTTCCATGAACCAGAGGAGACAACCTAGGAAGCCACCACACAACAGTTTCCTTTATTTTCTATGACTGAAAAATAGAAAGCCCCCAAATCCTTGCCCTATAAAGTAGAGGAAAGAGTTGTAAATCAACTAAAGCGAAGAGGAAGAAAAGGCATTTCCTCCGCCTCTAACAAAGGGAACTTAGAGTGATTAAGGGAAGGAACAAGATTTTCTACTTGGCTCCATAATTTTCATCCTCATGTTGTTAAAGGAAAGTCATCATTAGCACATGGAAGGATAAATCTACATTTTGAAGTCTTTTTTCCTGTCATTGCTCACAGAAAGCAACAAAGAAGCACCGAACAAATAGAATCTCTTATCTGAAATGCAAGAAAAAGGCAGCTAGTTTGGGAAATACCTTTGCCCATCAGTAAGGAAACTGGTGCATGGGAGATACAGAGGGAAGGGGAAGCTCTTCATTGCTGCCCCATGGGGAGAAATGTGAGGTGCTTGCACAGGTGGACTTCATAAAAACTTTGGTGTGTTAAGGAATTGGTTACAAAAAATACGCAGTAGCCAATGGAATTGTTTTGTTTGATCTCTGCAGAGGATTTAGGGCTGCAAAGAGCAGGAGGCATGGTTTTTGCATTGGCTATTTTAGTATTCATGTCTTCTGTACTGCTTTCTAATAAGTTAAGATGAAACGGGAGACTGCATGCAGGAGTGAGAGATGCAAGAAAAGCAGTACAGAAAAATAAAAATGAACAACAGTGCACCTCAACTTCCCTTTTATTGTGAACCGGCAAGAGAACAACAACGCCAATCTTAGTGTTATTGTTTAACACTTCACATTTACAAAAGGACTCACAGTTATTTTTACATGTTATTTACCAACACTTTTCTGATAGAGCCTGAGGAGCTCTGTTACTATGCTTAACATCAATTATGTATTTATAGATTAAATGGTTTTTTCCAAAAAGGAAGACAAACATGCAGTCTGTGCCAGAATGTTACCAAAACGGTCAACCAGGATAATTGTTCCCTCTGCTGTTTGGGTAAGACCAAATCATTGGTTGCCTGACTATTCGAATTTTGTTTTCTTTCTATTATATAGAGTTGCTTTTTCACTCCTCCTCTCACCTCCACTCCATTCAGTTCATTATTATTACTCCTTACACAGTGTTTCTAACATAAATAACATAACAGGATATGATCTAAAGATCCGTGAATGGGTACCTGTGCTCCCCCCTGTGGAATGGCATCTTTCTAAGAGGAGCATGTCTTGTGGAGCATGCTGAGAAATGTTTGCTTAAGCTAAGCAGGCAAAGTATGCTAACATTCAGAAACTCAAGCTAACCTCAGGTTTTAGGTTTTTGTGGATTAATCTGTTAGTTTGCATGGAGAAAGTCATTTGATAAATAAGTAGACCCCAAACCAGGAGACCGTCTCTGACTCCTAACTGTCATCCTCACCTTCTTGACAAATTAGTTTAGCGCTTCTTCTGGGGCAAGTGTTTTATTAGATTTGGGGGCAATCTAGATATTTTATTATTCCAATGAGAAATATTTCTTCATTTATTATGATGTCTCCCAAACAGCATGGAAATCTGTCAGTTACCTGACATATTTATTCAGTTTTGCCAAACAAGATGCCTTGATTAAAAAATATAAACTAACAGCAGAAATTATCCAGATAAACTGTCTACATTTCTTCAACAAATGTGAAAAATATGCCTTCACTTGGGGCCATGTCATCACAGCCTAGCTGGTTATAAACTATTTTTTAAAAGTACAAGTCCTACTGAAATGAAGAGTGTTAAGTAGAGTAGTCATTTATTTCAAAGCTATGGGTATGTCTGAGTATAGAAAAGGGGGTCAAGATCTTTAAATATGTTCCTGTTATAAGAACTTTTCTATATATATATGTTAATTTCTTTATTTCCTTCCATTTCAAATCTGGTGAATTGAGTCTATAGATACCTGTTAATCTTTACTTCTTAGTCTGTGGATTGTTACATCTAACATATGAAAACTATGGAAAATAGGTCTCCTTCTCTAGAGCAGTGGATTGCAGTGGTGGGCCTCTGGCAGTATCACTTGTCTCTCCTCTGCATGGAGAGCTTGTGTTGACCGATGCTTCTAAGATACGAAGGCACAGTCCTTGTGCTAATGTTGGCGTTACTGTAATACCAATAGTCCCTGCAATTTGTTGAGCACATTCTATGTGTTAAATGATTTATAAACACAATTTTATTTTAAAAAATTACTCAAATGACCCCAACAAAATGAAGACACTAGGTCTCAGAGTATTTATATGACTATAGGTCCTAGGTGTGGGTTTCCACTCAGGTCTTTCTGATTCAAAGTTCATCTTTTTCTTCCTAGATCCCTCCAAGCAGGGAGTTAAATCAGGCAATGGGAAAACTTTGAGTATGGTGGCTATATATTCCAGCCTATACGTATTGTCCTGGTGTAATTAATAGGTTCCCCTTTGATGCTCACAGTTATTCCAGTTTGGACAATGGGTTTGATAATCAGTCCATCTCTCAGCAAGGTTTAAAATGAACATAATCTGTTTCTAAGATACTATTCACAATGCTTTAATTAATTTTTCTGCCTTCATGGAAGGGCTTCAAACAGGTAACAACTTGGACTTAGCTTGGTGTATTTGGGAAAACAGATGGATTTGTGGATGCAAATCATTTATTGGTTGGATCTAACATCTCCCTGTCTCCTATCCTCTGTTTTTCTATCGCCTCTTTTTGAGAATCTTTTGTCCTTCCTCTTTTCTCTCTCCTTCTCCTCGTCTCCATGTCTCACTCTGTGTAGGCTTTCTTTATTGATCAAGTGTCAAAAAATTGATTCTTTGGTTTCTTCCCTTCGCTTTAGTTTCTGATGGATCTTTAAAACATAACTTGGTCTCTCGTTCAGATGTTTAAGCCACTATCAATGGTATTTTTGTCAAAAAGAGAAATAAAAATCATTTGAAGACATTGCTAACTTATTTTTCTTTCTTCCTTTTCCTCAATCTCGCTGCTACCATTCCGCCACTTCTTTACTACAGCCGCAGTGTATTGGTGTCCGGGGAGCTTTCTCGTTGCAGTTCCCGGACAATGCTACTGCAGGTTTCGCTGGGGTAAGCCAGCTTCAAAATGTATTATTTCAGGCACCACCTCACATGTCTCTCCTCCTCTCCTTCTCTTACAGGCAAACTGTTGTCCTGTTTCTATGATTTTAAAGGGCTTTCAAGAAGAGAAAAGGAAATGATTTTTAAAAAAAAATAAATCCGATGAAATACATAACTGCTTAAAAGACACATGCAAGAAGAAAAATCTGACTTTCACTTTTGTCGGTTTTAAATGTATGGCTTTGATTTATGGATCAAAATTGCTCATTTATTATTTTATCTATACAGCTCTGGGCAATTTTGACAGTTAAAATTTAGTTTTATTGACCAGTGCAGCCACTGTGCCCACGAGGGGACTGGTGCACACAGCCTGCTGCACTCAAGAAACGATGATTTTTGATTCCATGACTGAGTCCGATTGGGAATCATAACCGATATAACAATAAGTTCCAAGTCTCAGTGCCCAAGGCAAGAGGTTTGCTGTAAAACACAATCACCCTTTAAGGAGGGGAGGAAGAGAATCCCGGGTAGAAGTTTGCAAGCACAATTTCATGTGGCTGGGATAGGCCACAAATATATATCTATCCATCCAAACTATGTAGCAGTATAAGGGGGCGTTTCTCTAAAGACCCTGTTCCTTAGACTAAAGATTAATGAGCAAAAATGCCAAATGTTAGTTACAGAGACGCTGAACTCAACCATTTTGATGTGAGAACATTTACTAGTGCTATTAACCAATCTTGCACTTTTCAATCAATCAAAAAATAACAGAAGAATTTGGGGGGAGGAAGATCTTTGCTTTTCCCCTTCTGCCCCACGCCCCCACTGTTGCAGCACACACAGAAACATAAACCAGTCCAGTTTTAATTTAGGCTTATTCTGCGACCAAAGGGGCCACCTCTGCAATGTTAATTTAGTCTTTTACTCGCAATCCCCCGTGATACATAAGCAAACCTCCAAAGAGGAACAAATCAATAAAATGTCTAATTTGATTAACTGTGTTTTCGAATTCATCAAGACAGCTCAGACCTGAAATAAAAGTGAGTAAATAAATAAATAATGCACTCACTTGTGAGTATTTTCCACGTCTTCTTTTCATCATCGTAATACTGAACCAAATTGCTGGGGAGCCGGTCCGGTCCAGGAGGCAGCCCTCCAACCAATAACAGCATTTTCTTGTTAGAGCGAATTCTTCACCCAAAACAAAAGAGGACATGAATAACCACATTATTGTAGAGTCTTTTTAGTGGCAACGAAATCATAACCATCAAAAGAATGTTCCTTGCTTGCAGATTTCTATTTCATTTTTTCCTGTTTCTTCTCCCATTCATGTCTCAACAATTTTTTTTTGAACCAAGCAGAAAAATGATCAGAAGAGCTGCACATCCCCATACTCATAGAATAATAAGCTCCCTTTATGCAATTTGTTAGAGGTTCATTCTAGAACGACCTTTTTCTTATATTATCCCTTTAAATCATCACTCTTTACAGCTGAGTACACATGAAATGCTCTGGAGTTGTACTAAGGTTAAGCATTAAAGTTGCATGTCAAAAATCGTATTAGTCAAAATCATTATTATAAGCCATTCCCCACTCAAAGAACCTTGAAAAAATTAAGGTTATGCAGAGAGTTTGTGAGCCAACTCTTTAATCACCCAGGGAACTTCAAATACCAGTTTGGTACAATTAGTAGCACAGGGCTAACTGGGATGGGTTAACCAGTTTGAATGTGATTTTTTGTTTGTTTGTTTAGTTTAGCTTACACTTCTGCCTTCTCCCCTTTCCCCCACTCCCAGCTCACCCTCCCCTCTGCTCTCCCCCTGTGCACCACTGGCGATATAGCAGCACCAATTGGTAAAAATGAGACTGTGATGTTGTTGTGAGCCTCCCCAGAGTGGAGCCCTGCCAATGCTTGCCACTGATCCAGCGGCATGAACCTGCTCAACTGTGCAAAGTCACTCTAATTCCCTCCCTCTGTTTTTCTACCTTCTCCCCCAGGGGGCAACCACTGAAAGGAGTGACTACCCACCCATCAAGAGCTGGCAATTCGCTGCTATTAACCGTGACTGTGATTCCCAGTCTGCCTGGCAGTTCCTGAGAACAGGCCTGCAACGTCTCATATGCAGTAAAAGCTATAAGATGCACCCTGGCCGGCACACTCGACCTGATGGATGTACAATCCTCAGGAACAGTAATGGATTGAGCACACTTGGCGATTGAAGCAGGGAGAGGAGGCCCAGATCCCCACAAGGGGCCTGCTGATTTAACTGTCGCTTTACATATAATTGAACTTTTCATTTACCTGAAGGCTCAAGGTGGTGGTGGAAGAAACGCAACAACAATGATTGAAAGGAAAAAAAAATCAATAAATATAAAAGGGTTACTCTAACATATGATCTCAACTCACAGGGTGGCTCTGAAATCTAAGATTACATATGCAGCCCATTCTGATTCAAGGATGCCTGGCGAAATATGCCCTTGTGGAGAAGCATTGTTTGTTGGTTAAGAACCTAACATTCGGAGAGTTAACTTAATACAGTTAATGACATTGCCATGTGAAGGAAGGGAACGAGAGAATTCCTTTAATGAAACACTGGTGCCATTAAATGCATTGTATGTGCCTCAGTAGGAAAAATACCTTCTGGAGAAACTCCTATGCTAGAGACTTATCAATAGAGGGAGCTGTACCTATAGAAGAATGACTAATGTAATAGCAGCTTGCAATGCTCATTTTGCCACCCTGTGGATATAGTTGAGCGCAAGGAAACAAACAAACACAACTTGTTTGAATTTAACGTACCTTTGAACTGGATTCATACGCCTTATAGACTAGGAGTTGGCAAACAAAACAGAATAACAGAAAAGAGCTCTGTATTTTGAGGATTTCAATGACTGGGGTAGCTTTGTGAGAGGGATTAAAAAAAATCAGTGCAGGAAGTACCTGTCATTTATTTGGAAATAATACATACATATTTCACATGCATTATAATCTCCTAATTTCATGGCCACAGAACCGATATATATTAATACAATCATTTTTTTTTTGCTGTTATATTTATTCCAAATAATTGACCACTCTGTGTAAGAGAAGTCAAGATGAAAGGAAATACTCTTTTTAGGTTGCTGTAAGTTCCCCCAAGTGCAGATAGACCTGTTCAAGTGGAAGTAGCGATGCTGTGGCTGTCCTGACGTACCTTGTTTACATGCTGCCAGACTGCAGGTGGGGGCCGATAGATGAATATCAACAGGATAGAGAAGAAAGGGCTTACTGAAACAGTGGTTGTGACAAAAACAATGTAATTAAACCTCCATTTTAATATATATAGATAAATGCACTGCTTTAAAAACGTGTTTAATGAATGACAAAAAGAGATAAATGCATTGCTCAAATGTCTAAGGTCATTTCATTCATTGATAAGGCCAACTTGCCTGGATCAATCCCACTGCTGATTCTCCACACTGGCTTACATGGACCATCTTTGCAGATGAGGAGATGATCTAGAGTCTTTGTCCCCTCTGCTCAAAGAGCCAGGCATTACCATCTGCCCTCTACAAACAGGACTGAGGCTGCCATACATAAGCCACTGAACAGATAGCTCATGGTAACAACCTGCACCCCTGCCAACAATGACTAGCTAGCTAGAACAGCAGCAGTGAAAGACTCCACAATACCAAGGCAAATCCCTAAGCTATCCAGGCCTCTGTAGGGAACGGATGAAGAGTTACATGGAAGTAAAGGAAATCCCACCTAGCCTCATTGGCTGTGTGTTTTCCCGAAGGGGCAATGCTTTGAAGCCATAATGTATGATTTTCTTAGTGAGTGAAGACACATTCCAAATCTTTTGCACTATTCTATTTATATCATTGTTCATTCAATTTGTTATGGCATGTTACTTAGAGTATTTTGTCTCCAAATCTTGTATAACTCAATTTTCCAACCCAATATCAATACTGTTTAATTCTAAATAAAGCCTAAAGGTCTGCTTTGTGAAGATGAACCACACAGAAACCCCCAAAATAGGATAAAGCGTGTGAGAAACTGTACGGTACAGAGGAAAGAACACATCAAATAATAAAACATATCACAGTGGCTTTCTTGCCATTTTCTCCATTGACTCTCAAACCGGCTCAATTGGTAAGTATAATTCTCCATTTTACAGAGAGGTGAGAAAGTTCCCATAGTTATTATAAGAAAATATACACAAAACTGTGAAGCTTTCTGGATCCAAATAAAGGGACCTAACAGAGATCACTCTACATTTCTTATTGCTTAAGAATAATACAAATGAGAAAAACCATCACATATTTTACTTTGATATAAATGCAATGTCAACTATTCAATTACTCCTAGAAAGTAACACATGTGATTAATTCCTGGGGAAAAGCTTCCATTCTTTTTACAATGTGCAATTATAATAGTGACAATGACAATAATGACAGATAATAATGAATGTGTATTGAATATTGAACCCCTAATTATCCTGCTATTTATTTGATGTGTGTGAACTTCAATTTGAAAACATTGTGTGCAAAAGATACTTTGTGAACTGGAAAAGTAAAATTAGGAGAACCTGAACTAACTGTGCTGATGGGAGTTTCAATTCTTTTCTATTAATAAATCATTCCAGCAGAGCTTCACAGATTTAATTTTAGATTAGTCAAAATCTACAAATGTAGCCTTATTGCGATAATTAGAGCTCCTTCATATAGCAACATGATATGCTTTTAGAAGCTCTTTACATAGTGAACCAATTCAGCCAGAATTAATATGTTCTCTTCATAGCTTTTATTATTTTTAAAATACTCCTTTTATTCCTCATTGTAGCACCACCTACACCAAAGTAATGTATTTAAAAGATAAAGAATTAGAGAAATTTAAACAAAAAGCTGAGTATATCGTGATTAATAATATTTGAATGCTTTTGATTTGAGTTCCGAGGTTTTTGCATAGAAAAATGTAAGGTTAAAAAGGCGATGGAATTTGAAGGTCTCCTTTGTTCCATCTCAGTAATTGCCCAACATTTACCATGTGTCACATTTGAGCGTGTGTGTGCGTGTGTATGCGTGTGTGCTGGCGCGCATACATACTTTGGTTCCGGGGATGAATGATTGAAGGATGACCTAAAACCTCTTGGTGTAAACAAATTTTTCATCATACTGGTGTTCTAAGTATGGCAAAGTCTCATTTATTTATATATCAGTGATTTGGAACTTCAATAATTGGGAAACAGGCCAGATAAAGTTTTCCTTTCCATGATACATGAGAAAAATTTTCATTAAACTAGATTACAAGAAGAGTTTTAACCTATTTAAGAAATCAGTTGATTTGCTAGTACTTTAGAGCTACCAATGTACATTTAGACACAATTCATTTTCCTATTACAAATGATTCCATTTATTTATCAAAGAAGAATGTCCTAAGAATCATTGCATCATAGAATTAGAAGAGAACTTTGGGGCAATCTAATGTAGTGATTTCCAAGCCTGGCTAGTTACCAGGATCATCTGAGGGGATTAGAAATTTTGGATTCTTGATACAGAGTCTCAGTTCCCAATTCCCAGAGATTAGGATTCGATGCGATGAGGCCTTAAAAATCAATAATGTTTCACAGCCTTCTTCTAGTTGATTGTAACACACAGCCAGACTTAGGACCACTAACTTGGTCCAGTTTTCTACGAATACAGAAATCCTTTTAATTGTTTTTTTCATAAGTAATTATTCTTATCTATTTGGAAATTTGTAATGAAATGGACTTTAGTTTTTCAAATGCACTCTCTATTGTTGAAAGTTGTTGGACAGATGTGTTAGATATATTTTGTCTCCTTATGCTGAGCTGAAGAACCTACCTAAGTCTTCTAGAGAAAAAGCCAAGAACCTGCTTCTGTAGCATGCAGCACTTCAAATATTGGAAGATAGTTGTCATACATCTTCTCCATCTTGAAAACCTTCGTTTTTTTCTGAAAAAGTTTCCATTTTCCTTAACATCCTGGTCACCTCCTTGGAGTATTTTCTAAACTGTCACTAATCCTTTTAACATGTGAAGGTCAGAATTGAATACAATATAACAAATGTGATATGTAATATGATGAATACTATTTTCCTTTTAAGTCTTCCTAAAATCACAATAGACTTTTAGCAGTTACAATTCAGTGTTGGGTCCCTGTTCAGCTTCTAGCTTACCACAAATATAGATTTTTTTTTTTTTGAGATAGAGTCTCATTCTGTTGCCCTGGGTAGAGTGCCATGGTGTCAGCCTAGCTCACAGCCACCTCAAACTCCTGAGCTCAAATGATCTTCCTGCCTCAGCCTCCCAAATAGCTGGGACTACAGGCATGTGCCACAATGCCTGGCTCATTTTTCTATTTTTATTGTTTTTAATTTTTTTTATTTCATGAAATTATGGGGGTACAAACATTTTGATTACATGTTATGACTTTGCCACATCCCAACCATGATTTGTGACATGCCCATCCCCCCTAAAATGCTCACCGTGTTCATTAGTTGTGAGTGTACCCACCCCCAACCCCCCTGCCCCAAAGAATATTATTACTGTGTGAGCATCTTCGTGTTGTTCAGTCAGTGCCAGTTTGATGGTGAGTATGTACATTTTTCTATTTTTAGTAGAGATGGGGTCTCACTCTTGCTCAGGCTGGTCTTGAACTACTGAACTCAAGCGATCCTCCCAAAGTGCTAGGATTACAGGCATGAGCCACCATGCCGGCCTAGAGACTTTTTTTTTTTTTAAGCAAGTGTGTTTAAGCCAAGTTTTTCCTATCCTATGTTTCTTCTAATTAAAATATTTTAAACATCAATGTATGACTATTTTTAACTTTTTTAATGTTCTCTACTGATTTAGACATTTTGCTTCAATTCATTTATTATTTAGCAATTGTTAATTGAGTTTCTACTTTGGAGAAGAAGGGAAAATGCTCCCTTTGCCCTCGGAAGTTTCACTGAAAGATCAACTCACAATAAGGCAGATTAATAAGAGAAAGAGATTACAAATTTATTTACCATGAGCGTGGAGAGAATCACAGAGTGACTACCCAATATCCTGAAGGGGTCCAGTAGCTTATGTACCCTCATTACGGGTGAGGATGAGGAATATGGGTAATTCTGTTGAGGGGTAATAAATGATCACTAGGGAGGATAAATGGATACTTGGGAGAATGAATGGATGGGGGAGAAACATGTTGACTTGTAAATTAATCTGCGAGACAGGTATTATGTTTAAAATGATTTGGGCCAGGTCTGGTTGAATTCTTGATTTTACTTCCTGTAATATATAGAGATAACAGGAAGGAGAAGGGAGTCCATAGTTCTTTGCATGGGTCCATCTGGTTATGCAGACAGAGGGAAAGCCCCTTCCAACTGCCTGTTGATATCTAAGGGCATTTAAG
>CAUYRT010055520.1:0-23154 GCA_963574885.1 Lepilemur ruficaudatus | reverse complement strand
TGTACTTTTGTCTCAGGGCCTGAGGCCGTTCAAAAATCATAGCCAACTATCACTACGATGTATTAGGGTGATATTTTAAACTATTAACATCCTTATTTGGAAAAAGTTAAGTTTTCGGCTGCTTCTTCTTCTTTTTCTTTTTTTGAGACAGAGTCTCACTTTGTTGCCCGGGCTAGAGTGCCATGGCGTCAGCCTAGCTCACAGCAACCTCACACTCCTGGGCTCAAGCGATCCTTCTGCCTCAGCCTCCCGAGTAGCTGGGACTACAGGCATGCGCCACCATGCCCAGCTAATTTTTTCTATATATTTTTAGTTGGCCAATTAATTTCTTTCTATTTTTAGTAGAGACGGGGGTCTCGCTCTTGCTCAGGCTGGTTTCAAACTCCTGACGTTGAGCGATCTACCCGCCTCGGCCTCCCAGAGTGCTGTATTGCAACAGGACATATTTGGTTGTAAGGAAAAACTTCCACACCAACAGAGTATTAAACATTCCATTAATTTATATAAAACAAAGCTTGGAAGTTGTCAGTTCCAGGGTTGTTTCAATGGTTCACCAATATCACCAAACATCTGGGCCAGGTTCTTTCTATAATCTTTTCCATTATGCCTCTTTGGTGTGTCAGTGTTATCTCCTTTCATGGTTTCCATATGGCTGCCACAGCTCTAAATATCTCATTCTTATGCACCAGTATCCCAAGCAGAAAAGTAAGTGGGGCAATGTGAGTTACTAAAATGCTTTCTCTGTCTGCTACTCTCTTTTTAGGGTGAAATCTGAACCTGAAACCATCAACAAACTTCTTCTATGTCTCATTGGCCATAACTGGGTGACATGCCTACCCCTAGATCAATTATTAGCAAAGGGAAATGCAATTTTCATGATCGGCTTACCCCCAGCCATTTTTCATCTCTGGGGCTGGGCACATTGCTACTCTCAAACGTCAAGACAAGGAAGAAGGTGGAATAAGTTTTGGACTGGCAGCTCCGAGACATTAAGGATGTTTGCCTCAGTGCATATATTGACTGGTTCTTGTGTATGTATATGTGTAATTATAAAATTAATTGATAATATAAAAATTCACATAACATTGAAAAGTGTAATAAAAAAGTGAAAATAAAATAATGTGTTAAATCCACTAACCCCAAAATAGACAATTGTGATTAACATTTTGGCATCGAGCCTTCCAGTACTACTTTTTTATGTTTAAAAATGGTTTCTCTTTCCTCTCTCAAAATTGGGAGCATTGATGGGAGGAGGGAGGAGAGGATGGGTATATACACATATAATGACTGTGGTGCGCACTGTCTGGGGAATGGACACGCTTGAAACTCTGACTCAGAGGGGGGGCGAGGACAACACACATAACCTAAACATTTGTACCCCCATATTATGTTGAAATAAAAAAGAAAAAAACCCAAAAAAATTGGGAGCATTGTGAGAGAGAGAGAGAAAGACATATTCTTTTTTTCACATGAAGCATATTTTTTGAAATAAAATACTAAAACTGTAAACTAGATCCTGGTAAATAGTGTTTCTGTTATGTTTATAGTTCCATATATTGTTTTAGCTGTATATGAGCATGCATGCCCATTTCTTCATACCCTTAACAACACTAGGCATACCAATCCTTGAAATCTTTGATAATATTATTCAATAAAAGTGATAAATCAGTAAAATTTACTTTTTTGTTTGGATTGAAAAAGCTTTCCATGGATATATTTGCCGTTTTAACTTTTTGTTCTTTTCTTTAGCTTATTTTTCTTATTGATTTGTGAGAATCCCTTTATATATTAAGGACACTAATTTTTTGACATATGTTTCAGGTTTTTATTTTTAGTTTGTGATTTCTCTTTTAACTGTGTTAGTCATGTTTGAGGGTTTGCATAATTCCTTAGTTTTTAGGTAAATTCTTCAAATCTTTCTCTTATGGTTTCTGAGGCAGTATAATGTAATATTTAATATCTAGATCTTTGGAGTTAGAGTTAGGCTTGAATCCTGGCTCTTTTTATTATCCCATTGCAAAGACCTTTGAAAAAATGACTCAGCTTTTCAAGTGCTTTGTTTCTCCTTCTATAAAACAAAGATAATAATGCCGCCTTCAAAAGATTTTTATGCAAATTATATGCAGATCATGTATAAAAAGAGTTTAGTCCAATGATTGGGACATTAATGCTCAATAAATTTTAGCTGTTGTTATAAGAATCAATATTGATATTATGATTTAGAGAATCTTTATATAAAAATTATATAAAATATGCACATATTTTCTTCTATCTTTAAATGTAAATAAAATATAATCTTATTTAAAACATAATGATAATACCATAACAGATTCATGTGGATTAAAATTTAAATTTGCATAACATGCATTGAAAGACTTTATTATTGGGTATTTTGAAGTCTTATAGAAATAAAGCCCACTAAAAATTTGTGTGTTTAAGTACAGTCTAATGTTTAATGGTTAAAAGTTATTTTATGAAGTTATTTATCCTTTATTCTTTCTCCATTTTCAGTGAATCAAATGAATTATTGACTATGAAAGAAATGAAATAGATATCTTTCATATTCATGGTTGGTTTGAAAGTCTTAATTAAAAATCAGAGAATTTTAAAGATTTCATGAAACCATTAAGTAAAGAAAGCATAGCTCCCTTTTCAGGATTTTCCCTCTATTTCAGTTAATATCCAGAAGGGATGGCCATATTAAGATATATGACCACAGAGTTACTGATGTAGTCATGGATTTCCCCTACACTTCATGAGTTTACTATATATATATTTTTAATTCTAAAGTGCTGACTTGTGATGGTACTGGGAATTACTCCTCTGAGAATGCTGTGTAATGATTCCTTCTACTTGATAAAGCTGTGTTTCATGGGGAACCATGCAGAGTGGGACGGTCCAAGAATACCATGTTCCTCTTCACAGATAGGCAGTGGGGTGTAGAGCTTAGAGCAGGGTTCTGCAGCCTGACTGCCTAGGTTTGAATTCCAGCTGTGCTGCTTAGCAGCTCTGCGGCCTTGGGCAAGTTATCTAACCTCTCTGTACCTCATTTTCTTTGTTTGTACCATGAGGATCCGAGTAGTACCTACTCTAAAAGGGCATTATGAGAGTTCAGTGACTGAATAGCTTTAAAGCACTTAGAATAGTGCTGACATAATTAACAGTCAATAAATATTATTGTTATGATCCTGTCCTCCCCTATATAACTTCTATCATAGCACTGTGACATTTATCGTTAAACTATAATATTGAATACAGTTAAAGAAATGTCTTGAACTTGTTGATTGTCCTTATGGAGAGGAAACTCCAGGATCTCTTGAGATTTTCATGCTCCATTCTGAGTAGAAAAGCAGGACAGAGATAAAAGATAAGGAAAGCAGAGAGCATTTGGCAGTGCATCAAGATACCAGTACTAGCACTTTTCTCTCTAATGAAGAAAGGCACTCTTTTATATAGTATACTAAATAAAATCTATTGCAAGCTTTCATAAGATAGCATCAAAATCCATTCATTATATCCACTGGCTATTATGTTATTCAGGTACTGTTGGCATATTGCTTGGTATAACTAAATAATGAAGCACTCATTCAATTTGCAGACCTGCAGTACAGTGTATTTAGGAATTAGCTCAATGTTTCATCAGTGTCTGTTATGAAATGGATGGATAATAGAAAGATTGCCCTGCTGTCTGGTAGCAGAACCATCTCAAGTGATTGCTGAACAGGTGCAAGCTTATTGGAAAATCCAGGCAATCTTCTCGTTTTTTACCTCTTCCTGTTTCCATGAGAATTTCTTCCATTTCCTTTGTGTCAGCTGTGGCAGAGAGGTGTAGAAATTATTATTAAGTGTGGAATTCCAATTTTTTCCCTAAATTATAGTCTCTCAGAATTAAGAAGCAGCCCTTTAAGCAGAGAAGTATTTACAGAGCCAACCTCGAGAACATCAAGCACTGGCATTATTCCTGTATCCAAGATACTTTCTTTGTAACATAGTAAGGCTGAAATCTAAAAGATAAAACAGAATGCCTTCTAATAACCTCAGTATTGAAATAAAAGGGAAAAATTCAATGGCAATCTTCCTTTCTTGAGACTGCCAATTTCTTGGTGACTTAGAAAATAATCCTTAGAATTAATAAAGTTCAATGTCTTTTGTTTTAACTCATTATGCCTCAGGTAAAATTCTCTTTTTAAGACTCTAGTTACATAGTGCATTTGGAACCTGACTTAAAATAATAACATTCTAGATTTGTGTAGGTCAACCTGGTGTCTATTAGCATACACCACTTGAGGGAATTGGCAAAGAGACATCGAATGTCTCATACATGTAATTATAGACTGAGTGGCACTAAAGTACAGCTTAATTCAAAGTCATTGCAAGCTCTGACCTTTTTTCACTCAAATGTGAAGGGAAAGATGTGGGCTTCTCTCTGTTTTGGCTACCGTTCACGTGGCCCCTTCAGCAGCTGGGCTCTTCCTCAATGGAGAATGAATCCTATCCCAAGATGGTTTTGAGGATAAAATGGACCAATCTATGTGTGAGCCCATAGTTTGCTGCCAAACATGTTAACTCCTTTTATTTATGTTTTTTTAATTGTGATAAAATATACATAACATAAATTTTGCCATTTTAGCCATTTTTAAGTGTCCAATTCAGTGGCTTAAGTACATTCACATTGTTGTGTTACCAACACTACCATCCATCTGCAGAACGTTTTCTTCTTTCCAAACAGAAACTCTGTACCCTTTAAACAATAACTTCCCATTCTCCCCCGATCCAACCCCTGGTAACATCTAACCTACTTTCTGTCTCTTTGGGTCTGCCTGTTCTAGGTACCTCATATAAGTAGAATCATACATTTGTCCTTTTGTGTCTGCTTCTTTCACTTAGCATAACATTTTCAAGTTTTATCCATGTTGTAGCATGTATCAGAATTGTATTGCTTTTTAAAGCTGAATAATATTCCACTGTATATATATATACTGCATTTTGTTTATCTATTTGTCTGTCAATGAACATTTGGGTTACATCCCTAAAAGATTACATAAAAGTGATCAGAAAGCTTACATTGGACCCTCCAGAGGGAAGCCATCAGTCTTGGTAGATTGTATTTGCTTACAATTCTTCCTTCCTGCTTACCCTTAGCATGGCTCACTTATTAGTGTAATATATTTCACCAACCCATTGATTGTGGGCTTTTCTATGCGATTTACTTTGGCCAAGGAAATGTAGACAAAAGTTTCAGTATGCCAGCTCTGAACCAAGGCCTTAAAACGTATTACATGTTTCTATTGGCCCTCTTGGGCTTCTGCTATCGCCATTAGAAAAACATCACCTACGTAACTACTGATCCTGTAAGGAGGAGACACATGGAACATTTCTGAACCCAACTCAGTGCCTGGAGCCAAGGCTAACCAATCCTAGCAGAGTCCATTATTATCACAGAATCCACATACCTATGAGTCAGAAATAAATGATTACTGTTGTAGGCCACTGAGTTTGGACTTGTTTCTTACATAGCTTTATGTCAGCAGTAGGTGACTAATACAGGCTTTGGAGAGAGAAGGGGAAATCTCTCCTATAGGTCCAGAGCCCACTGTAAGTTTTGGGTGACGAAAATTTTCTCCAGGAAAATTTCTTCCTGATCTTGACCCAGCTTAGGACAACCCTGGCTCTTGTCTGCCCTCAAAAGTAAATGTGGCAGTGTGGGATGAGATGGACTCTGGGAGCTGAGGTTGTTTCCTTGTTGTTTTAAGAAATGGAGCCCTAACTGGGGTTTTCTCAATTGCTAAGGCACTGCTAAAGATGATAATCAGCTTATTCAAGATGATTACATTTATGAGCAGACATTTTCATATGCTTCCACTCCTCCAAGTGCTTTACTCCTCCACTTAGCCCATGCTTCAAAACTTCCCTGAAGCTGAATATTCACTATACTCAGGCTCCTTTTGACTTTCCTCTGTATTCTCGATCCTTCAGGTCATGGCCTTCAGGCTTGTCTTTTCTTTAAGGTGACATTAAAGGTCCACTGTCAAGTGGCCTTCTCAGACAGGAGGTACTGGTGGACTTAAGCCATCCGAAGTCTCAACCAGGGGCCATGTTGGGGCAATGTCTGGCAGAAGTTAAGATTGCCTTCTTTGGTCACATACTCCATGATTACTACTTACATGTGGTTTTGTCATGACTCCCAATTATGGATTGAACACGATTGGACAAAACTCATAGCTTGGAAAACATTTCAGATAAATACAGACAATTCAAAATATGAGCTTTTAAGATATAGCTTATTTATTATTATTTTAGAAAAATAAATTGCTAATACAATTGCCTTAAAAAATGTCAAAAACTTTCCTCTTTTTTTCCTTTTCCTTTCTCTTCTTGCCACCTCTGTCTACTTTACTAGTCACATTGGCTTGCAAATATTATACATTGTTCTGAAACATTGGCCACTGGAGACATGAATTATGATTGATTTGAGCAGGTGACAGTATTGCATTGAAAAACACAGTCATATACGTTGATAAAAATAGATATCACTAATAACTAAAGAATTTAGGGGTAGAGTTTGAGCTTTTCATGAATAAAACTTCCTTTGGATTTTCACCTGGGAATTTTGATTAGTTCCCTTTAAATAAAGTACAAGGCTATATTTTAGTACTAGTGTTAGAAATAATCACTATAACATTGTCTAAAAGCGAGTTGAAAAGAACCATAATTTTCCATGGGAAGTAGGGAGCCTATCCCTGAAAACTTTATCCAGAGTTCCACTGAAGGCATTAACTGATAACTTCAAGTTGTCTGATATTGTGTCTATAGAGATTGACTGTCTGGGTGTTAAGGAGTGAAATAAATCCAACGTAAGTATCTATTTTTACTTGAGATGAGGGAGAGAAAAGAAAGTGACATCACTTTTTGGTGACATCATGCAAAAGTAAATCTTCATTTTGAATTGATTCTTAAAAAAGCTTGTCTTAGCTTAAACGTCTTAGGAAAAACTATGAGTAACACTATAAAAAGCAGATTGCAAAATTCAGGACCAGAATACAATGTTGCTCAACATGCAAATGTGGTTTGTTTAGAGGATTCTGCTGTTTAGGAAGTGTGTGTGCACGCATGCTCACACACACACTGCACTGAACTACAATATTGTAGCTTCTGACATTTGATGCCTCAATTTTGCTGGAATTTCCAAGGCCTTAGTTTGGAGTAAATAATCATTTAGTACATTAATCTTGTATTCTCAAAAATGCCATTTGTTTCCTCAGGATGAAAGTGTCAACTCAAAGTTACTCATGGACCAATTTTCCCTCATGAAAATCCTAGTGGGCCAAACAAATATTTCATTAAAAAAATATGCCAACTGAAGTAAAACTGTTTTCAACGAGGGTGTTATCATTGAATGATTACCTTCTGTAGGCTGGAGCTGGCCCACAGGCCCAATATTTGACATTTATACTCTAGGATATTTCAGGTTTACTTCTCCTAATAATCAAGGTGACACTGTTTTATAGGGTCTTAGGCATGGAAGGGATTTTGAGAGTTCATTTATTGATGTAGAACTGAATCATTTCCAACTGGACCTTTTGTATATATGTGAGACAAATGACAATATGTACCCTGTTTGACAATGCTTTTGGAGAATTAGCAAGAGTAAATAAACTTAAAAGTGGGGCATAAGAAATTTAAGTTGTATACAAGGAAGTAGGTTTTGGCAGAACAGACAAAACACATTAGAAATAGCTATCAATGTTGGCTTGGTGAATCTCTCTCTTCCTCTCTCATTTTATGGGTGCATATTTGTGGATTGAGTTTGTTAAAGCATATACAAAATCATAATCTTTGCATTTTCTTTTTCTTCTTATCCAATTAACTCAATTCTTGGTACTGTAGACTGGAAAGGGAGCATCATGGTGAGTAGTGGTCTAACCTGAGTGATTGTAACTTGGTCTAGTGATTTGGATTGGTCCTTAGCATTGTCAGACATGGTTCTAATGCAAGGGAGTTGACTCACAGTAGGCAAATCACAAGAGACAGGTGTACAAATGAAATACCAGTGTGTTACATTCTAGGGGGAAATACTCCTCTCTGGTGAGCAGAATAGTCCTATCTTCCACCCAACTTACCCACTCCCCAGAATCTAAGCCAAATGTAATGGGACATATTGGGTTTCATCATGGCATCCATCTCCTCCTTTTCCATTCCTAAATAAATTTTGATTATGTTTAGGTGTCATCCACTCCCACACATAGCCCATGTGCCTTAGGAGAAGCTGGTTGACCCCAGACATTGGAGACCTGACTAGTCATTTAAGCGTCTGTCTTAGTTTGCAGATAGTCTGGCCCAAATCACCTTGGTCTCATGACAAACAAAAAGAACTTCTCTAGGCGGGTGTGGTGGTTCACGCCTGTAATCCTAGCACTCTGGGAGGCTGAGGCGGGAGGATCGCTTGAGGTCAGGAGTTCGAGACCAGCCTGAGCAAGAGTGAGACTCCGTCTTTACTACAAATAGAAAGAAATTAGCTGGACAACTAAAAATATTTAGAAAAAAATTAGTTGGGCATGGTGGCACATGCCTGTAGTCCCCCCAGCTACTTGGGAGGCTGAGGCAGGAGGATTGCTTGAGCCCAGGAGTTTGAGGTTGCTGTGAGCTAGGCTGACACCACGGCACTGTAGCGTGGGCAACAGAGTGAGACTCTGTCTCAAAAAAAAAAAAAAAAAAGAACTTCTCTGAGAAATGTAATTGTTAAGCTATAGAAAGTCAGCCTTTCACTGGGTGTCAATGAGTAACCATTAGCCCTAGTGGCTATAGGGCAGCAGCCGGCCCCAACCTTTTTGGCATGAGGGACTGGTTTCATGGAAGGCAATTTTTCCCTGAATGAGGGTTGGTGGAGGAGGCGATGCTCAGGCTGGGGAAAGGATATAAATACAGATGAAGCTTCCCTTGTTGGCCTACCACTCACCTCTCTGCTGTGTGGCCCGGTTCCTAAGTTTCATAGAAGACTATTTTTTCACAGATGGGGTGTGGGGGGGAATGGGGAGAAGAGGCAGAGTTCAGGTGGTGATGTGTGGCCCAGTTCTTAACAGGCCAAGGACTGGTACTGGGCCATGGCCTGGGAATTGGGGACCACAGCTATAAGGGACATCCTATAGCCATGAGGAGAATCAGCCTTATGATGAGGCTGCCAGTGTTATTGTCATTATGACAGCAATAACCTGTGTCTTTGATGATATCCTTGATCAACTAGGCCTAAAGTCTATTCTATAGCTGGGCTTTCATTTTTGGTCAACAATATATTTTATCATTGTCAAGGATAGTTTGAGTTGAGTTTTCAATTTTATGCAGCTTAAAGAACCCTAACTGTTACAGAGTTGTTACTAGGAGTGGAGTGCATCAAGGAACACATTTTGGAATTGGGTGTGTGGAAGAAGTAAGTCAGAGGCAAGCTTGAGTTTTATGTCATTGTCATGCCACAGTAAAACATTTGTCATTTTCCAATTAAATAATGTACCTGCCAAAACTGTAACATTAAAGGATTTAGTAGAAGAAATTCAGGCTATTGACTACTTCTTACATCTTGCAATACGGTCTTATAAAAATTATATAAGCTTCAATATCCAACTCAGATGTTGCCATTGGAAGACAATGGGATTTTATTTAGAGGGAACCGTAGAATGCCAGATTGGTTGATGCTGGAACACCTTTCACTGCCAAAATAGGAATCCCTGTTACCCTGTCCAGAAATAGATCATATATCCATAGACTGATGATCATTGGTGGTATTTTCCAAAAGGAAGATTTTACTAGAGCTTCTATGCTTTATCAGCCATTGTATATTACATATGCTCAAAATAGATTATTTAATTTATAGTCATCTATTGCTGGATCACCAGGAACCACATCCTGACCTGATAGAGAGGAATCCGTGTGAACCAGAAATTTTGGACTTAGAGCTAGGTGTAGCAACTGGGAAGACTTTGCGTTGCTTCCTTTTAGGAGTGGCCTAAGGAAAAGAGGCTTTCTATGTTTTATGTTTCTACGTTTTCATTAAACTTTTACCATTACACTCCTTATATCTCATTGGCCAAAATTTGGTCACAGGTCCATTACTGGACTGGGATTTACCTTAAATCAATCAGTCTTATCTGGAATTGCAGCTAGCTCACCAACTTCCTCCAAATCTACTCATTGAAAGAGTGGTGAAATGGATATTGGAGAGTCAGCCACAGCATGTCCTTTGTGGATACAGTATTGGAGAGCTGTTTGTTAAGCATAGTGTCAGATGAGGGGCTCAGATTCCACATCTGACACATAGGGAGCAATTGTATTTTTCTTCCAAATTCTTAAGGGCACCTCATTCTTGCTACCGTGTACCATCATCAGTGGAATGGTAGATCCTTAAGACCTAGAGGTTTCATGTTAACTTTCTAACAATTTTGTCTTTGATTTGGCCTCTTTTTATCACTTTTTAGACCTGGATTGTGAAATGGCACATAATGCAGTAAGAATTTGATTATATGATATTAGGAATTCTTAAACTGACTATGTTGAATAAGGGATTTTCAAGATATTGATGGGTGTTATGGGCAAAAAGCATTCTATGTTTCTGATAACTTTTGAAAAATCTGACTTACACCAAACATGATTCCCAGTGATATTTCCCCTCCCTGAATATGCAGGCTACTTCTCACATTAAGACTCTGTCCCTCCGTGTCCCTTGAGTCCAGACCAACCTTGGTGACTTGCTTGGACCAATGTCATGTGACAGAAGTGAAGTTTTGAGATTTTCTAAGAAAATAAATGTCTGTTATTTAAGCCACCCAGTCTGTGGTATTTTGTTAAGGTAGCCTTAGCAGACTAATGCATGGTCCCTATGACGGCCTTAGTCAAACTCACAGGCATATATGGTGCTGGGATAGCCCTTCAGAGTTGTCCCAATTAAGAATCAGATATTTATACCTCAGCATTGCACCATCTTTGGGTAGGGGACATGACCTTGGGCAAGGTAGCTCTCTTCAGTGGAAGTGACTATCTTCAGCTAAGAGAATCTCCAAAGAGAGCTGACAGTGGAGGCCTCCTAAGAACCCTTCCAGCAGCAATGGGACTAGGTTCTTCATTCCTCTCTGAGCAACACTGTAAGTCCCTGCCTTTATAACCTGCTTAATACCCTAAGTCTAGGATCCTGCCTTGTTCTCAGCAATCTCCCCTCCTTTCTGTCCCCTATAAGCTAGAATCCTGCTCTTGAACTCCATCTCAGTGACCAGGATGTGAGAGCTTCCTGATCTCTGATCCCAGCCCTCTGTTTACCTGCTCTATTTCCTCATGGTGCCTGATTCTGCAGCCATGCTCTGCTCATGTGCAAGGACACCATGCTGGATCTCCCTGAGGCTGATTACTTGCTCTTCATCCTACATATCATTTGTTATGTTCTTTCTATACACTCTCCTTCACCTGCCTGGCTGGAACACTTTCTACCACCTAGACTTTGTGTTTTGGCTTGTATGTTACACAGAATTATTGTAGCAATAGCTGACTACTGTGACAGATTGTGGATAAGAGATGAAGGAGAAGCAGCAATTTCTTAGAACCTTAAAAAGTTCCAGATAACCTTATTCACTATCTTCAGGAATAGATGCAGCCCAAATGTATTGGAGCAGTGATGGGAGGTAGTAAGTTTCCATTTTAGAGAGTATTTTCCCTTTTCACGAAATGAACATGAAACCTACCTTGAAGTCATCCACCCAGTTTTCCAGATATTCATTTGGATGAACAGGCAACAAAATGGAATACAGTGGAAGGAGAAGGGAAAACCAGGGAGGCCCCTGAGCTGTTTCTGTCTTTGCTAAAGGAGCCAGCAACCCAAACCAGAGGAGGTTGTGTTTAGAAATGACATATGGCTAGGTAGGTTTTGAAAAATTAAAATAGAAAAGGGTTTCCAGTGTTTCTAGCTTATTATGGTATAAAAATGAGAACCAATTTGCAAAGATGTGGGCAGTAGCAGAATGAATAGTGGAGGCTGATTAGGTACATTTGCCCAGGGCGACTCATAGAAAAGCACCGACCACAGTACTGCAACCCCTATAATTTCTACTGCCTCCCACCATTACCACTTTATCAACTTCAGAGGGAAAGTCAGTTTATTTTTCAAAAAAGCCCACTTTGAAATGTATTTGTTCCCGATGGCCTTTTTCTTTCTTGTAGAAATATTAGAGTCATTCAGTTGCTTTTGGATGAGGGTGCATGGCAATACCTCTCCTTAGCCTTAAAGCAGGAGATTAAAGATTGACATTGCACCTCTATTTCTGTCTCTTTTCTGCCTTTGTCTTCCTTCTAGTCAACAACATACCGTTGCAGATGAAGTAAGACACCATGTGCTCATTCTCTGTGTGCATTTAAAATGTGGATTCAGCAAGTTCATATCTTCTCTTTGTTTTGACAATGGGGAAGGGAAGGCCGCTTTGATCTTTGAAAATTACGGCTATAAATAATGCGTATTCAAATATTGGCTCAAGATTAAAACAGTGATTGCTTTTGAGTTGTTTTTAGAATCTTTCACTTCCGAAGCCTTCTTTCCTCCTTTGGATGTGTTAGATGCTAATCAAGTTCAAATTTCCACTTTATATCTACATATCTAAAGTACATTTGACAAACAAATACTGTACTGTATCTCAGGTAAATATTTTATGTTTTAGGGTTTTTTCCTTATAAAAGTAATCCCTGCCTATAATAAAGTAGTACTGTATACCAAAAAAAGTGTAAATAAAGAAAAAAATTTTAAAAATTCATAAACTCATCACTTAGAAATACTGTTATAATCTGTATCTATGTATTTTTATAAATATGTGTATGTATAACTCACATATATGTCTATAACTTTTCCTTATAAATTTGTCACTATACTGGTTATACAGTTTTCAATCTTCCTTTTTTTTTTTTGTAATAAGCCATCATCCTGTGATCTAGGTGGTACTTAATTTGGTGTATCTGTTGTGTTCATGGTGAAATTTATTCTTTTTCCTATTGGCCCTTTGCTTAGGGAGTTTTTGTAGCCTAGTTCTTTTCCTCTGTCTCCATAGCACGTGGAAATGAACTCTTTCCTGTGTACCAATGAGAATCTTTCATTTGTTACTCTTTCTGGAGAGAATGATGAATCCAATTCTGCAGTTTTAGATTTAACTCTAAGACTGATGTGTATTTGGCCATAAATTTAAGTGCTAGGTAGTTAAGCATTCAACATGTATTAATTCCATGCCATGTGCAGAACATGATGCTAATTGTTTTAGGGCTTCTTGTGGATGTAGAAAGACATCAGTCCTCAAGTGACTAGCAGTTCATAAAACAATTGCTGAGGAGAGAACGGGTTTGGGTTTAGTATGGCACTGGCTGGTTCTTGGGGAAGTGAACAGAGTGGATTGTCTCAACTCAAAGGTTCATACTTGGAACAAGAAATGCTATACTCACAAGCTCAGAGGCATAAAAAGTCTTTATAAGTGTAAGAAATGGCAAGTATCTTGGCTTGGCAACAGCAGAGGAGCCATGCAGGGGAGAACAGACTGGAGGCTGATTTGTTTGGAGGACCTGGACACTGAGCCGACGAGCCTGAATTTGACAACACAGATGGAAGGATTCTGAGTAGGTTTCCCAGCAGGGGAGTGATATAAAGATGCAGGCATTCAATGCAGATGATTTTATTGCCTGTGTATATCTGTAGTTCCCATTATCTAGTGTGATCATTCTAAGAGCATGCCTGCTAGGCTCTTGCCCTGTCGGAGTCTGGCCATCTAAGTTGTGTGCAGCTTGTGCAGCTAGTATCACATCCTGTCCCACTGGGAAGGTCTGAGGTGGGCCAATTCTGGCCCCTTGAAATAATGAGTTCCCACTGCTTTCTGTGTACAGAACCAAAAGGAGAAATTTATTGGCATTGTAGGCAATGCCCAGATACTGCCAATGGAAAGTATTAAACTAACTGGATTGTAGGATAGGACAACAGGGATTATTTTTCAACTATCAACCCAACTTGAGAGGGAATACTTTCTACTCCCTAAAATTAGCTCACATTTTTACCTCACAAAATGCACACCCTTGTTCTCCTACATTGCTGGCAGGGATGCAAAATGGTACCTATGAAGGAGACCTTGGTAATTTCTAATATAATTGCATATGCTTTTACCCTTTGAATGACTAATCCCACTTCTAGGAATCTACCCCAAAGATATAATGGCAAAAATATAGAAAGACACATATGCAAGGTTATTCATTACAACACACTGTAGCAAAAGATTGGAAACAACCCAAATTCCATTAATAGGAAACTGAAAAGCTGTCAGACATCTACCCAAAGGAATACTATGTAATTATAAAAAGGAATGAGTTATAGCTCTATATACTGCTGGAGAGTGGTTTCTAGCATATATTATGAGAAAAAGGCAAGATGGGAAAAGTATATATAATATGCTATCATTTATTCTAAGGAAGGGGGTATGAATGTATATGTTCATGTATGTATGTGTGTACATAATAATATGTATATTTGCTTATGTTAAAAAAGGAAGGATAAACCTAAAGCTAAAAATTTGAAAAAGGTTACCAATAGGAAAGGGGACAGGAAATAAGAAAACAAGGTGAAGGGAAAGGGATAGAAATGGGACTTCTCTGAATATACCTTATTTTGTAGATTTGAATTTGGAAACACACAATCATTTTACATAATTCTATTACAAAATTAAATTTAGAAAGCAATCCCTAAAAATAAAAAAGCCATATGAAACAGATGAAACAAACTATGTAATAAGTTTTTGGCTTAACCACACAGAGAAGAACTGTTCCATATGATTTCAATTAAACACAGTAATTTGACTTTACATTCCTAGAGGGATTATGTACTAAGGACAGAAAGAACTGTAAAAATATCTTGGTAATGTTAGTGTTATACTTCTGAAATTGTTGTGTGTGTGATGTAGGAAAAAGTAAATGACTATTTATGCTGTTTTTGGGAATTAGGATTTTGGGAATGGAAGAAAGGAGATACAGATATAATGTAGATGAGATTAAGTACAAATCTTGTATTTCTGAATTTGAAATGAAAGTATCATTATAAATTCATGTTGTACTTCATATTTTTTAAAAAATCGATTTTATAGCTATGAACACTGAAAAGTTCTGAAAACAATGACCACTCCAGTAGCAATGAATATCCATGGTGTCCAGGTTGTGGTCTTTAAGTATCATTTTCCATTAAAAGGAACCTGGGATCCTTGTATGGAACTGATATCAGAACTAGGGCAGAAAATATACAAGATCATCCTAGAACATCTTGTTATATTGGGAAGCAAAAAAGCTTTCAAAGACTACTGTGGGCTTCTCAAAAGGGCACAAGAGGCACTTGAAGAGGAACAATTTGATTACCAGTAAGAATAACAGTTGCAATGGATTGAAACATTTGTATATATTAATCCATGTGCTTATTCTGATTTTTAAAAAAGCTCATTGGTCACCTTTGAATCTTCTTTGGATGTATTAGAGGGTCAACAGTTATTTTGAAAACTGGAATACAAATGAAAAAAATCTGGCTTTTATTCTTCATTCCTACATAAAAATTACATTGATTTGTGCAAGTTCCTCCCTAAAGACATGTATTAACTGGTAAGTGAAGAAAGAATGATAGAATTATAACACTTCTATTTTGCAACCTCTACTAAAATACTGGATCTGGACAATGATCATCAGTGAATGATAACATCACAAAAAGAGAAAATCAGCCTTTTTGGACTTTTAATTGATGCTCACAGCACTGCCTATTAAAGATCATTGCCAAAAAATTGAAACTGAATATGATCAAGATTTTAGTTTTAATAAAAAATTTGTAAGAAAGACAGAGTACAGAGGAACACGTTCAATACTGTGAGATATGCTGTGGTTTGACTTTCACCTCCCAAACTCAGGATGTTGAAGTTTAATTGACATCATGACAATACTAAGAGGTGGGATATGTAACAGGTGATAAGGTCCCATGAGGGCTATGCCCTCCTGAATGGATTATTTTTATTGCAGGAGTGGGTTAGATAGTGTGGGAGTGGGCTCCTAATAAAAGAATAAGTTCAGCCCCTATTTTCTCTCTGTCTTGTATGCTCACTTGCCCTTCTTCCATGTTATGATGCTTCAAGGAGGCCATCACTCGATGTGGCCCTTTGATCTTGGACTTTCCAGCCTCCAGAACTGTGAGCCAAATAGAGTTGTCCCTCAGTATCCATGGGGAATTGGTTCTGGGACCCTCTGAAGACACCAAAATTCATGGATGCTTAAATTCTTTATATAAAATGGCATAGTATTTTCATATAACCTACACATATCCTATATACTTTAAGTCATCTCTAGATTACTTATAATACCTAATATAAATGCTATATAAATAGTTGTTATACTTTATTGTTTTTTAATTTGCATTTTTATTGTCATATTATTATTATTATTTTTCCCTGAATATTTTAAATCCATGGTTGGTTGAATCCGTGGTTGTAGGACCAACGGATAGGGAAGGTTGGCTGTAAATCTCTTTTCTTTATAAATCACCTAGTCTGTAGTATTCTGTTATGGCAGCAGAAAACAGGCTAAGATAAGATATAATTTGTCTTGTCCAAATCCAGACAGTAAAAAAACTGTGAGACAACCAACCTAGTTTATCCAACAAAAAAATTTCAAGAAAAAGCAAAAGAGATGAGTGAACTAAAAGAGACTTAAAAAAGAAAGGAAGCCAATTGCAACATATAGATCTTATTTGGATTCTGATTCAATTGACACACCACAAAAATACAAACATGAGACAATCAGGGAAATTTGAAGATTGACTAAATTTTAATATTAAAAATTACTATTACTTTTTACATGTGATATTGATATTATCATTATTTTTTTTGCTGTGTATGCTGAGGTATTTGCAGATGACATGATAGGAAATTATGGATTTGTTTCAAAATAAGAGAGTAGCATGGGATGGGGGGACAGTGGGTGGGCAATGGATGCAACAAGATTGGTTGTGAGTTATGGGTTGAAACTAGGTGATATGATGACTACGTGCATCACCAAATCAGGATAAGCAGGCTAATTCTCTCAAACAAATAAAGAAGCAAATATGAGGAATAGAACAGAGGGGAAAAAAGCAATGTCTTAATTTCTTCAAGTTTACAAATCTGCTTCAAAGTTCATGATTAATCTTTCAGGATTTTAAACCTCTGTTACGATTTGAAAAACAGTTTGTTTAAGTTTATTTTTTGACTCTTTTGAAATAGTCAATTAGAACTGAGAACTTCCGTAGCAAATTTGAATTTTAACTGAGTATTCAGTGATGAATTGTACAATCCTAAATGTCTGGGCTTGTTAGAAAAGGTGACATTTTCAATTGTAATGTTTATGCGTGAATTACCTTTTATTAGAGTCCACCATTTAATCTGTAGTAGCCTAGGCTTTTCATAAGTTATGTTTGCTGCAGGCTGTGTGCTACATTTCTTGGTAAGTCTTGATGGGCATTAGCACAAGCACTGCTCATTTGTCATCTTTTACTAAGCTAAAACTTCTCTGTGCAAATGGCACACAAGTCTATTCTTTTATTCCTGACCTTCCTGGGACCTTTGTCCCTATCAGTCATCTCTTCCTTGACTGCCTCACTGTCATCTCAATGGAATCTACCAATATTGCCTCCCTTTTATTTCTTCTGAAGTGTTCTTTTTTGACAAAGCCTAGCACCCGATGACCCTAGTCTCAAGAAATACTCTTTGTGTTTGTCTTTCTTTGGCTATGACTGCAGGTCATCTGGGGAACTGTTTACAGTTTCAGATATCACCAGCCACTACTGAGAAGGAAAAAAAGTAAAACTATCTTTTTAAAAATTCTGTGGAAATGCAGATATTTTAAACCATGGAAGACAGGAAGAGGGGGGCCTCATTGAAACTTTAACCTTCATTGTCATAAGGGTCTCTTGTTATTTCAGGGTGGCTACTAAATTGATTTTAAGAAGGTCCAATTAGGAATATAATTTTATAGTATATAGTAAGTATCTGACTTCTTTTAATAATTTTATTAAATGGATGAGTAAAACCACCAAAGCACACTTGATAGTTAGGTAGTTTTGAATTCAATGTAATAATTTATCATTCATGTGCCATCCTCTAAATAGAGAATAATTGAATTAATTTTGATAGCATTATTCCTCAGATTTCTCTTTGTTATGTGCTAGCACATTAATAATAGACATTAATAATGCCTTGGATTTGTAAAGCATTACTGTATTCAAACCCATTTACATTGATGTTATCTCATCTTATAAGGTAGGCAAAGAAATTATTTGAGAAAATAAGAAATTTTTATCCAATGAGGTCAGAAGACTTACTAAGTTAGTGACAGCACCCAGAGTCAAAGAATGCCTTTTTATATCCCACCATCCCTGCTGCCATCTCCCCAACCATTGGGTAGGCTTGATTCCCACTTCACTTTTCAAAGGACCAGATTTTGAGTTCATTGATTTATTTTTTAGCTTAGAAGAGCACCCATTTACTATTTTGCAGTGCTATAGATTGAATGTTTGTATCCCCTCCCCAAATTTATGTGTTGAAATTCTAACCCCCAAGGTGATGATATTAGGAGGTAAAGCATTTGGGAAGTGACTAGGTCATGAGGGCAAAGTTCTTATGAATGTGGGTTACTATTTTATAAAAGAAGCTCTGGAGAGACCCCTTGCCCCTTCTGCCATGTGAGGACATAGTGAGAAGATGACTGTCTTCCAAACAGGAATGGGCCCTAACCAGACACCAAATCTGCTGGCACCCTAATCTTGGATTTGCCAGCCACCAGAACTGTAAGAAATAAATTTCTGTTATTTATAAGCCACAGAGTCAATGGTATTTTGTTATAGCAACTGGAACAGATTAAGGCACATAGTTTTTGTGGTTTGAGTTTGAGCACGGCTTAGCTGAATCATCTGCTTAGATCTTAAAAGGCTGCAATCAAGGAGTTATCTGGAGCTCTGTCCTCATCTGATGCTTGGGAACCTCTTAAACTACATTCAGTTTATAGGCAGAATTGGGTTCCTTGAAGCTGTAGAACTCATGGAAGCTTTTATTGCAGGAGACTGTCTCTCTGGTGCTTCATCCCCTTTTAAGAACTCCCCTAATTAAGTTAGTTAGTCCCAGCTAAGGTAGTCTCCCTTTTTACTAATTCAAAATCAACTGATTAGTAACCCAATTATAGGAGTAAAATCCCACACTCAATAGGAGGAAATTATACAGGGTATGCATACAAGGAGATGGAAATCTTGGGGTCCATCTTAGAACTCTCCAAACTACAACCTGTATACTGAAAACTTTAGCATTGTTGTGAGTAATTAAAGCACCAAATTTTACCTCATTGGATCAAACTAAAGTTAAAGAACTATGGAGAGATATACCACTTTCACAGGTTGGAAGACTCAATATTGGTAAGATATCAGTTCTTTTGAAATTGATTTATATATTCAACCCAAATTAAAAATCCCAGCAGGGTTTTTTGTAGACATTGACAAGCAGATTCTAAAATTTACACGAAAATATAAAGCATCTTGAACAGCAAAGACAACTTTGAAAAAGAAGATCAAAGCTAGAGGATTAACACTACTTAATTTCAAAACTTATCATAAGGCTATAGTTATCAAGTCAATGTGGTATTGGTACCAAGATAGACAAATAGGTTAGTGAAACAGAACAGAGATTCAAGAAATGGACTTACACATATATGAACAACTGCTTTTTACCTTCATTTACTCCTTCTCTAATGCTCTTTCTTTATGTAGATCCAAGTTTTCGACCTATATCATTGTCCTTCTTTTTGAGGAATTTCTTTTAACATTTCTTGCAGGAGTTTAGTTAATTTTTCTCTATTGCCTTTCTATTTTCAATTTCATTGTTTTATGAATGTAAGTTTGTTCCCTTCCTTCTGCTTGCTTTGGCTTTAATTTTTTTCTTGTTTCTTCAGGTTGAAACTTGGATCATTAATTCGACACCTATCTTCTTTTCTAATGTAAGCATTTAATGCTATAAATTTCCCTCTAAACATGGCTTCAACCGCATGCCACATATTTTGATATGTCATATTTTTGTTTCTTTCAATACAAAATGTTTTCTGTATATGAACTATTTAGATTTGTGTCATTTGTTATTTCTATTTCAATTCCATCTTTATCAGATAGTATAATTTGTATAATTTCACTTGACTTTATTTTTTTAAGACTTTTTCTTTGATTCAAGATAGGGTCCATCTTGGTGACTGTTCCACGTGCCCTTCTAAAGAAAGTGTATATTACTGTTGTTGGTAAACAAATTAGGTCATATTGAATGGCAGTACTGTTCAGGCTTCTATCTGCATTAGTCAGCTCAGGCTGCCATAACAAAATACCATAGATGGGATGGCTTTAACAAAAGGAATTTATTTCTCAGCATTTTGGAGGCTGAGAAGTCCAAGATCAAGATGCTGGCTCATTCTGTTCCTGGTGAGGGATCTCTTCCTGGCTTGCAGATGGCCCTTTCTTGTGGCGTGCTCACACAGCCTTTCTTGGTGCATGCACATGGAGAGAGAGAGACAGCGTGCATGAGAGATTGAAAGAGAAAGAGTGTGCACCCTATCTCCAAATATAGTCACATTGGGAATTGAGGCTTTAACATATGAATTTTAGGGGGGATATTTGTGATTTCCGTTGCTGTTTCTCATTTCTGAAGTTCCAAGTTTCCCTCGTGTATTATTTTGCTTCTGTCTAAAAGTCTTCCTTTAACGTTTCTTTTAAAGCAGATCTTTTAGTGAATAATTCTTTTAGTTTCCCCTCATATGAGCATGCTTTTATTTTACTTTATGTAGAATTCTGGGTTGATGTGCTTTTCTTTTAGCACTTACAAATGTTGTTCCACTGTCTTCTGGCTTTTTGGCTTCTGATGAGAAATCTGTTCTAATAAGAACAATTCAAATCGTTATTCTCCTATGTATAATGTATCATTTTTTTCTGGCTGCGTTCAAGATGTTTTTCTTTGTTTTTGGATTTAAGAAGTCTGATTATGGTGTCTCTGTTATGATTTTTCTTTGGGTTTACCCTGTTTACAGTTTGCTGAACTTCTTGAATCTGTAAATATATATATTTCACCTAATTTTTAACATTTTTGGTAATTATTTTTTCAATTTTTCCTGCATCAATATCTTTATGATTATCTTCTGGGACTCACTGACACAAATGTTAGATCTTTTGATATTGTCCCATAGGTGCCTGAGTCGCTGTTCACCTTTTAAAATTTTTTTCTCAGGCCAGGCATGGTGGCTCATGCCTGTAATCCCAGCACTTTGGGAGGACAAGATGGGAGGGTTGCTTGAGCTCAGGAGTTTGAGACCAGCCTGGGCAAAATAATGAGATCACATATCTACAAAAAAAAAAAAAAAAAGAAAAAGAAAGAAAGAAAGAAAAAAGAAAAAAATCTCTGCATGGTGGTGCATTCCTGTAGTTTCAGCTACTCTGGAAGCTGAAGTGGGAGGATTGCTTGAGCCCAGGAATTCGAGGCTGCAGTGAGTTATGATCACGACATTGCACTCTAGCCAGGGTGACAGAGTGAGACCCAGTCTCAATAATAAAAACAACAAAAACATCTTTTTCTCTCTGTTATTCAAATTGATAGTTTCTACTAACTCATTGTTAAGTTCACTGTCTCTTTCTTTTGTTATTTTTATTATATTGAGTTCAACCCATGAATTTTTTATTTAAGATATTATATTTTTCAATTCTAAAGTTTTTTTTTTAAGTTTCCATATCTCTTTTGTGAACTTCTGTCTTTCTATTTATATCATGTGTGTTTACCTTTACCTCATGGAGCGTAGTTATAATAGCTCCTTTAAAGTTTTTGATAATTTCAACATTTGAATCATCTTGGGGTTGGTACCTGTAGATTATCTTTTCCCTTGAAAATCTATCATATTTCCCTAGTTCTTTGTATGTTAAGTAATTTTAGAAAATATTTTAGACATTTTGAATATTATACTGTAAAAATCTGAATCTGTCTAAACTCATCTGGAAAATGTTAAGAGGTGTGTGTATGTGTGTGTGTTATTTTAGTAGACAATCAGCTCAGTTAGGTTTAGACCACAAGTTCTGTCTCATTTCTGTCAGCAATAGTTCCAATGCCTGTACTATTGATCTGTACCTCACACCACTCACAAAAATCAACTCATGATGGATAACAGACTTAAACCTAGGGCATGAAACTATAAGAATTCTAGAAGAAAATCTTGGCAAAACTCTTACAGACATCAGCCTAGGCAAAGAATTTATGAAGAAGACCCCCAAAACAATCATGGCAATAACAAAAATAAATAAATGGGACCTGATCAAATTAAAAATTTCTGCACAGCCAAGGAAACAATCGTTAGAGTAAATAGATAACCTACAGAATGAGAGAAAATATTTTAATGCTATACATCTGATAAAGGGCTGATAACTAGAATCTATAAAGAACTCAGGAAAATCAGAAAAAAACCTAACAACTCCATTAAAAAGTGGGCAAAGGACATGAACAGAAACTTTTTAAAAGCAGATAGACTAATGACCAAAAAACATGAAAAAATGCTCAACATCTCTAATCGTCAGGGAAATGCAAATCAAAACCACAATGAGATATCACTTAACTCCAGTGAGAATGGCTTTTATCAAGAAGTCCCCAAACAACAAATGTTGGTGTGGATGCGGAGAGATGAGAACACTCATACACTGCTGGTGGGACTGCAAACTAGTACAACCTCTATGAAAAGCAATATGGAGATACCTCAAAGAACTAAAAATAGAACTATCATTTGATCCAGCAATCCTGCTACTGGCTATTTACCCAAAGGAAAAAAAGACATTCTAAAAAAGACATCTGCACTTGAATGTTTATAGCAGCACAATTTACAGTTGTACAGATGTGGAAACAACCCAAGTGCCCATCAATCTATGAGTGGATTAACAATATGTGGTATATGTATACCATGGAGTACTACTCAGCCACACAAAAAAATGATGAACTAATACCTCTTGTATTATCTTGGATGGAGCTAGAGACCATTCTTCTATGTGAAGTATTACAAGAATGGAAAAACAAGCACCACATGTACTCATCATTAAATTGG
>CAUYRT010055519.1:0-42527 GCA_963574885.1 Lepilemur ruficaudatus | reverse complement strand
GGAACCTGACCAACAAACATATGAAAAAATGCTCAACATCTCTAATCATCAGGAAAATGCAAATCAAAACCACAATGAGATATCACTTATCTCCAGTGAGAATGGCCTTTATTAAAAAGTCCCAAAACAATAAATGTTGGCGTGGATTCGGAGAGATAGGAACACTCCTACATTGTTGGTGGGACTGCAAACTAGTTCAACCTCTGTGAAAAGCAATATGGAGATACCTTAAAGAGATACAAGTAGATCTACCATTTGATCCAACAATCCCATTACTGGGCATCTACCCAAAAGAACAAAAGGCATTCTATAAAAAAGACACCTGCACTGAAATATTTATAGCAGCACTATTCACAATTGCAAAGATGTGGAAAAAAACCAAGTGCCTATCAATACATGAGTGGATTAATAAAATGTGGTATATGTATACTATAGAGTACTATTCAGCTATAAGAAACAATGGTGATATAGCACCATTGCATATAGCATTGTATTTTCCTGGATAGAGCTGGAACCCATTCTACTAAGTGAAGTATCCCAAGAATGGAAAAATAAGCACCACATGTATTTACCAGCAAATTGGTATTAACTGATCAACACCTAAGTGCACATATAGCAATAACATTTATCAGGCATCAGGCAGATGGGAGGGGGGATGAGGGGATGGGTATATACATACAGTAAAATAATACAAATAAGTAAATAAGTAAATAAATAAATAATCAGTTTGTTTTAGTTGGGAAAAGGGGAATGCCATTAATAAAGTGGCACATGTGACCTGAACACTTCCTGCAGTGGTGTCATGTAATAGCCAGGCTGCTCTCCTGACAGGTAGTCACACTGTGTTTGTCTGGGATGAAAGTTTGTCTCTAGAAGTCTGGAAGTTGATTTGTATGTACCTCATGGGAAGATACCTAAGATGGCTGATGCTCTGATAACTTTGTTTTGAAGAAAAATGCATTCTTAAAACAGAAACAGTCTTTATGTCACTGATAACAAAAGATGCCATGACATTTGAAATATTAAACCCCCCTTGACAAAGTAAGCTTATTTTTAAAACAAAGACAAAATTATCTCTCTATGCTTTCCTAGAAGTGATGTAGTTTTATATTCAATGGATGCTGAATAACTTGAACATGAAAAATAACAACACTAACAAGATACTTAAAATGTTGCATAAAATGACCAAATAAATTGATTAATTATTCTTGAAGGGAAAAAAATGGTTAGCTATGTACTTATTTTACAGGTAAAGACACTTTACAAATACCAAAGTCATATTAAAGCAGAGATAGCTAGATGCTTATACAAATACCACTTTCACTTTTCCTTTAGGAACAAAACTCAGATGTGACTGAATATGTATACATACATGTGTTTGTGTGTGCAAGTAATATGCCCACCTGAAAGACTATAATACACAGCCTTTGTTGAATGTAGATATTGTCACATGACTAAGTTCAGCCAATACGTGGATAATTAGGTTCTTAGAAAATCTAATAAGATTAGAAAGATTCTTATTCACAAGAAACCCATTTCAGGCCAGGTGCAGTGGCTCATGCCTATAATCCTAGCACTTTGGGAGGTTAAGGTGGGAGGATTGCTTGAGGCCAGGAGTTCAAGACGAGCCTGAGCAACACAGGGAGACCCGGTCTCTACAAAAAAATGAAAAAATTACCTGGGAATGGTGGAGCACACCTGTAGTCCCAGTTACTCAGGAGGCTGAGGCAGGAGGATCACTTGAGCTCAGGCATTGAAGGTTACAGTGAGCTATGATGATGCCAGTACACTCTATCCTGGGCAAAAGAGCAAGACCCTGTCTTAAAAAGAAAAAAAATAAGGAAAGAAACTCATTTTAAATAAAAACACATAGATAGGCCAGATGTTAAGCAATAGAAAAAGAGATGCTATATTAACAGAAAGAAATATGTGAACATTAGCGGAAAGAAAGTTGGAATGGTCATAATATATAAGAAAACATAGAATTCCAAAGAAGAAAAATTACCAGGGATAAAGAGAGCCATTTTATAATGGTAGAAGTGTTGATCTACCAAGAATGCATAGCTATAATAAATTTCTATGTGCCTAACAAAATACTGTGACAATACATAAAGCAAAAAATTACAGACATATAGAAATAAAAGTAGAAAGATAATCCTCCATTATATTTGAAGACTTCAACCTTTCTTTTCTATTTATCATTAGAACAATTAGGCAGGAATTAGCAAGGTTATATAAGACCTGAAACCACCATCAATCAAATTAACTTAACTGCCATTTTTAGATCACTTGACACAATAAAAGCAGAATAAAAACCATTTTCAAGTGCACATGAAAATTCACAAATGTAGACTGTATCATAGATCATGAAACAAACCTTAACAGATTTAAAGGATTTAAAACATTCAAAGAATGTTCTCTGACTGTAGTGGAACTAAACCAGAAACCAGTAACAAAAAGGTATTCAGAAAATCCACTAATATTTGGAAATTACACAACACATTTCTGAATAATCCATTGGTCAAATATGAAGTCACAAAAACATTTAAAATTATACTAAAGTGAATAAAAATAAAGATATAACATACAAAAATTTATAGGATGCACTAAAGCAGTGCTTAAAGAAAATTTATACTGTCAAATGCATGTTATAAAGGAATAAAGGTATCAAATCAATAATCTAAGTTTCTATTTTAGGAAATAAGAAAAGAAAGGGAAAATTAAAACCAAGGCAAGGAAAAGGAAAAATATAAAGATAATAAGGTGATTTTACATAGAAAACCTCAAACAATCTATAAAAAACTCCTGAGTTAGCAAGGTCACCAGATACAACATCAGATATAAAAAGATAAAGTCAACTTACAAAAATCTGGAGAGTGACATTATCTAGATGGCAAAATAGGAGTTCCAATAGCTGTTCCTTTACAGAAACATCAATTTAAACAACTACCCACACATGAAAATAGCTTCACAAGAGCTAAGGAATCCAGGTGAGAGATTATAGCACCTCGGTAGAGCACAGAAATGAGAAAAGATGCATTAAAGAGGTAGGAGGGACAATTTCACATCGCCCGAATCATTTTTCCCCAGGCCCATGAAGTGTAGCATGGAGAGAGACACAGACATGCCTCGGAGATAGTGCAGGTTTGGTTTTAGACCACTACGATAAGGTGGATATGACAGTAAAATGAGTCACACAAAAATTTGTTTGCCCAGTGCATATACAAGTTATATTTATATTATAGTGTAGTCTATTAAGTGTGCAATAGCATGTCTAAAAAATGTACATACCTTAAGTAAAATACTTTATTGCTTAAAAATGCTGACACAGACACATAAAGTGAGCACATACTGTTGGAAAAATGGTGCCAATAGACTTGCTTGATACAGGGTTGCCACAAACCTTTATTTGTAAAAAAATAAAAAATGCAATATCTGTGAAGCATAATAAAGTGAAATGCAATAAAATGAGATATACCTGTACTCTTCACATAGGGAAAGGAGAGTAACATGAGTACCAGACTTTACCGCAGTAAACCTGTGAACCTTGGCATCAGACTGGCCCTCATGGCCCCAAGCACCAGGCTCATCCATGCAAACATAAGCTCCAGGCCTATAGCAGCGGACCCAGGCTCTAGGCCTGCCTCCATGGTCCCAAGCATCAGACTGACTCCTGTAGACTCGGGTGCCAGACATACTTACCCAAGAACTCCAGTGGTTAGGCCACTTGTGGATCTCACCAACTAGCTTACCCAGAATCTCTGGATGGGCTGACTGGTGAAGGGCTTTCCCTGGCAAAGCTAGTTATAAAGACAGGAAATGCCTACTTCCTCAAATGCAAAGACACCAATTCAAGGTCACAGGGATCAAGAATAATTAGAGAAATAGTACACCACCAATGAAATAAAATAAAGCACTAGTAACTGACCCTAAATAAATGGAGATCCACATGAGCTAGAGCAGGACACAGATAGACAACTAAATAACACCAGGAAAACATAAAGAAAATAAGAAGTTCAACAAAGAGTTAGAAATCATAAGAAAGAACCAAGCAGAAATTCTGGAGTTGAAGAATACAATGACTGAACTAAAAAATTCTATAGAGAGCTTCAATAGTAGATTTGATAAAGCAGAAAAAAGCATCAGTGAACTTGAATACAGGTCATTTGAAATCACCCAGTCAGAGGAGCAAAAAGGAAAAAAAAATGGAACGGAATGAAGAATGACTACAGAACTTAAGGGAAACTGTCAAGAAAATCAATATACACATTATTGAAGTAACAGAAGGAGGACAAAAAGGGAAAGGGTCACAAAGCTTATTTAAGTAATAATGACAACAAAATATCCAAATCTGGAGAAGGAAATAATCCAGATCCATGAAACCCAAAGAACTGCAAACAGATTAAACAAGAAGAAATGTTCACCAACACACATTATAATCAAATTCTCAAAAGTCAAAAACAAAGAGAGAATTGTGAAAGCAGCAAAAGAAATACAACTTGTACATACCCCTATCAGCAGATTTTGCAGCAGAAAACTTGCAGGTAAGGAGAGTGGGATGATACATCCAAATTGCTGAAAGAAGAACACTGTAATCAAGGAATACTATACCTGGGAAATATGTCCTTCAGAAATGAAGGAAAGATAAGGACTTTACCAGAGAAACAAACTGAGAAATTTCATCATCACTAGATCTGCCTTACAAAAATTTTTAAAGGGAGTTCTTCAAGTTGAAATAAAAGGATGCTAACTAACATCATGAAAACAATCTATTACTCACTGAAAAATTAAAAGGATAGGAAAATTCAGAATACTCTGATAACGTAATGGTGGTAGATAAATCACTTTTAACTGTAGTATAAGAATTAAAGGACGAAGGTAGTTTTTTTTGAGACAGAGTCTCACTCCATTGCCTTGAGTAGAGTGCTACGGTGTCAGCCTAGCTCATAGCAACCTCACACTTGTGGGGTCAAGCGATCCTCCTGTCTCAGCATCCCAAGTAGCTGGGTGCACACCACCATGCCCAGCTAATTTTTTTCTATTTTTAGTAGAGACAGGGTCTTGCTCTTGCTCAGGCTGATCTTGAACTCCTGAGCTCAAGCAATCCTCCTGCCTCAGCCTCCCAGAGAGCTAGGATTATAGGTGTGAGCCACCACACCCAGCCAAGACAAACGTATTAAAAATAACTAGAGGTACAATAATTTGCTAATAGATATACAATATAAAAGGATGTAAACTGTGACAATAACATAAAATGTGGGGAGAGAAGAAGTTACAGCATGAGTTTTTATATGCAGCTTAAGTAAGTTGTTAGCTTACTTAAGTAAGTTTTTAGCTTAAAATTGACTGGTATAAATATAAGATGTTTTGTGTAAGCTCTATGGTAAGTAAAAGGAAAAATCTGTAGTAGTTTCACAAAAGAAAAAGAAAGGAATCAAGGCATACTATTACCAAAAAAAAAAAAAAAATCAACAAATCACAGAAGAGGATAGCAAGAGAGGAAGGAAAGAACAAAGGGACTACAGTCAGAAAACAACTAGCAATATGGCAGTAATAAGTCCTTACTTATCAATAATTACTTTACACGATGTAAATGGACTAAATTCTCCAATCAAAAGACATAGAGACTGAATGGATTAAAAACACAAGATCAAATGATTTGCTACCTATAAGAGGCTCACTTTAGCTTTAAGGGTACACATAGGCTGAAAAAGAAATGATGGACAAAGATATTCCATATAAACGATAACTAAATGAAAAGCAGAGATAGCTAGACTCATAACAAACAAAATAGATGTTAAGTCAAAAACTTACAAGAGACAAAGAAAGTCATTACATTAATATAAAAGGTTCACTTTATCAAGAAGATATAATAATTATAAATAACATAGGCACCAAATATTGAAGCAATTAAATATTATAAACAAATATTAATAGATCTGAAGAGAAAAATAGACAGCAATATAATAATATTACTGGACTTCAACACCCCACTTTCAACAATACACAGATAATCAGACAGAAAATCAGTAACAGAACAGTAGACTTGAACAACACTATTGATTAAATGGACCTAAGAGACATATACAGAACACTCCATCCAACAGCAACAGATTACACATTCTTTTCAAGCACACACAGACATTCTATAGGATAGAAGATACGCTAGGCCACAAAACAAGTCTTACCAAATTTAAAAAGATTGAAAGCATATCTACTCCAAACACAATGGTATGAAATTAAACATCAGTAACAGGAGGAAAATTGAAAAATTTACAAATATGTGGAAATTAAACAACACACTCCTGACCAACCAAATGGGTCAAAGAAGAAATCAAAAGGGAAATAAAAACAGAATCTTAGGACAAATGAAAATGAAAATACAACATAACAAAAATTTACGGAATGCAGCCAAAGCAGTTCTAAAAAGGAAACTTTGTATCAATAAACAGCTACAGAAAAGAAGGAAGAATTCAAACAACTTAATGATGTACCTCATGGAACTATAAAAAGAAGAACAAACTATGCCAAAAGTTAGCTGGAAGATGAAATAATACAGATCTTAGCAAAAATAAATAAATTAGAGATTATAAGAACAATAGAAAAAATCAATGAAACTGAGTTGGTTTTGTGAGAAGACAAAAGTGACAAATCTTTAGATAGACTAAGAAAAAAGCCTCAAATAAATAAAATCAGATATGAAAGAGGAAACATTACAACTAGTACCACAGAAATGCAAATGGTCAAAACAGAATACTATGAACAACTACATGCCAAAAAATGAGATAACCTAGAAGAAATAGATCAGTTCCCAGACACATACAGCCTACCAAAACTGAATAACAAAGAAATACAAAATCTGAATAGGTTGACAACAAATAAGGAGATTGAGTCAGTAGTCAAATTCTTTCCCACAAAGAAAATCCCAGAACCAAATGGATTCACTGGTGAATTGCACCAAACATTTAAAGAAAAATTAATGCCAATCCTTCTCAGACTCTTCCAAATAATTGAAGAGGAAGGAACACTTCAAAATGCATTCTATAAGGCAAGGATTACCCTGATGTCAAAGCCAGACAAGGACAGTACAAGAAAACAAAATTATAATCAAATAACCCTGATGAATATAGATGCAACAATTCCTCCCACTCTTCTTTTCTAACTTAGGTCCCACAAATAAAGATGGCAAGAAGAAGAAGAGCTATTCTGTCATCAATGAGGTGGTAACCTGAGAAAACACCATCAACGTTCACAAGCATATCCATGGATAAGGCTTCAAGAAGTGTGTCCTTTGGGCACATAAGGAGAAACATGTTGTGAAGGAGATGGGGATTCCAGACGTGCAAATTAATATCAGGCTCAAAAAAGGAATAAGAAATATCCCATGCCATTCCTTGTGTGGTTGTCCAGAAAACATGATGAGGATGAACAGTCACCAAAACAACCTCTATACTTTGGTTACCTATGTACCTATTACCACTTGCAAAAATTTACAGACAGCTAATGTGGATGAGAACTAACTTCTGGTTGTCAAATAAATTTATGAAACCACAAAAAAAAAAATGCAAAAATCTTTGACAAAATACTAGCAAACTGAATTCACCAGCACATTAAAAGAATCATACTCCATAATCAAGTGAGATTTAGCCCTGGAATACAAGGACATTTCAACATATGCCAATGAATAAATGTGGTATACCACATTAACAGAATGAAGGATTAAAAATCATATCACCTCAATAGATGCAAAAAAAATCATTTGACAAAATTCAACATTCTTTCATAATAAAAACTCTCAACCAATTAGGTATAGAAGAAATGTATCTCAACACTGTGAAGCCTATGTATGATAAGCCCACAGCTGACATCATACTAATGGTGAAAAGCTGAAAGCTTTTTCTCTAAGATAAGGAGAGCACAAGTATACCCACTCATGCCACTTCTATTCAACATACCACTGGAAGTCCTAGCCAGTGCAATTAGGCAAAAAAAAAAAAAAGAAAGAAATAAAAGCCATCCAAATTGGAAAAGGAAGAAGTAAAATTTTCTCTGAAGATAACATGATCTTTTATACAGAAAACCCTAAAGACTCCTTCCAGAAAAAAACTGTTAAAACTAATAAGCAAATGCAGTAAAGTTTCAGGATCCAAAATCAGTATACAAAAATCAGTTGTGTTTCTATACACTAACAAACTCTCTGAAAAAGAAATTAAGAAAATAATCTCATTTACAATAGTATCAAAACAGTAAACTATTTAGGAATAAAGTTAACCAAGGATGTGAAAGATCTAAAACTGAAAACAATCAACAAATTAATGAATGAAATTGAAGAAGACATAAATAACTGAAAAGATATCTTGTGTTCATAAACTGGAAGAATTAATGCTGTTAAAATGTCTATACTTACCCAAAGCAATCTACAGATTCAAAGCAATCCCTATCAAAATTCCAATGGCACTTTCCACAGAACTGGAAAAAACAATCGTAATATTCACATGGAACCATAAAAGACCCCAAATAGCTAAAGCAATCTTGAGCAGAAAAACAAAACTAGACACGTCATACTACCTGATTTCAAAATATGTTACAAAGAAAGCTATAGTAATCAAAACAGCATGGCACTAGCATAAACATGGACCAATGCAACAGAACACAGAGCCCAGGAAATAAATCCACTCATTTATAGTCAATTGATCTTTGATAAAACTGCCAAGAACACATAAGGAGAAAGGATAGTTTCTCAATAAATTATATTAGAAAAACTGGATATCCACATGCAGAAGAGTAAAATTGCATCCTTATCTCACACCTTATATAAAAATCAACCTAAAATGGATTGAAGAATTAGACCTGCAATTGTAAAACTGCTAGAAGAAAACAAAAGGAATAAGCTTTTTGACATTGGTCTGGGCAAGGATTTTTAAAAATTTTTTAAATTTATTTTTAAAATTTTTTCACTTTTAATTATTAAGGGTACATAATAGTTGTATATATTTATAGGGTAGATGTGATGTTTCGATACTGGCATGAAATGTATAATAACCAAATTAGAGTAATTGGGGTATCTGTCACCTCAAGTATTTATCATTGCTTGATGTTAGGAACATTCCAATTTCACTTTTTTAGTTATGTTAAAGTATACTACAACTCATTATTGACTATAGTTACTTTGTTTTGCTGTCAAATATTGTTCATTCTATCTAACTACATTTTTGCACCCATTAACCATCCCCACTCTATACCCCTGACCCCCACTCCCACTACCCTTCCCAACCTCTGATAAACACATTCTACTCTCTGTGTCCATGAAATCAATTGTTTTAATGTTTAGCTCCAGATGTGAGTGAGAACATGTGAGATTTGTCTTTCTGTGCTGGGCTTATTTCACTTGACATAATGTTCTCAGTTCCATCCATAATTTTGCAAAAGACAGGATTTTATTCTTTTTTTTACACAATGAATAACATTCCTTTGTGTATATGTAACACATTTTCTCCATTCATCTGTCCATGGACACTTAGGTTGATTCCAAATCTTGGCTATTGTGAATAGTGCTGCAACAAACATGGGAGTACAGATATCTTTTTGATATACTGATTTCCTTTCTTTTGGATATATACCTAGCAACTGGATTGCTGGGTCATATGGTAGTTCTATTTTTAGTTCTTTGAGGAGCATCCATACTGTTTTCATAGTGATTGCACTAATTTACATTGCCACCAACAGTGTATGAGGGTTCCCCTTTCTCCACACCCTTGCCAGCAGTTGTTATTGCCTGTCTTTTTGATAAAAACCATTTTAACTGGAGTGAGATGATATCTCATTATAGCTTTGATTTGCATTTCTCTGATGACTAATGATATTGAACTTTTTTTTTAATATACCTCTTTGCCATTTGTATGACTTCTTTTGATAAATGTCTATTCAGATCTTTTGGGCAATTATTTTTTGGATATTACCCTGAAAGCAGAGGCAACAAAAGCAAAAATAGACAAATGAGAATACATTGAACTTAAATGCTTCTGTACACCAAAGGAAACAATCAACAGAGAGTGAATAGACAACCTGTAGAATGGGAGAAAATATTTGCAAACCATATATGTGATAAAGATTAATGTTCAAAAATATATAAGGAGCTCACACAACTCACTGCAAGAAAACAAATAAGTCATTTTTTTTTAATGGACAAGAGAACTGAATGTACATTTGTCAAAACAAATGACCAAAAGGTATATGAAAAATATACTCAACATCACTAGTCATCAGGGAGATACAAATCAAAACCACAATGAGATATCACCTCACACCTGTCACAATGTGTATTATGAAAAAGACAAGAGATATCAAATGTTGGCAGGGATGTGAAGAAAAGGGAACCCTTATACATGTTGGTAGGAATGTAAATTGGTACAACCATTATGGAGAACTGTATGGAGGTTCCTCAAAAATTAAATGATCCAGCAACCCCACTATGTGGTATATATTCAAAAGAGTTGAAATCAATATTTTGAGGAGATATATGCCCTCCCATGATCATTGCAGCATTATCTGTAATGGCCAACATATGGAATCAACCTTAGTGTTCATCAAGGGATAAATAGATAAAGAAAATGGAATACTATTCAGCCTTTAAAAAGATGAAAATATTTTCATTTGCCACAACATGGATGAACCTGAGGGACATTATGTAAAGTGAAATAAGCCACGCACAGAGATTATTGCATAATCTCACTTATATGTGCAATCTAAAAACGTAGAACTCCTAGAAGCAGAGAGTAGAATGGTGGTTGCCCAGGGGCAGGGGTTGGGGGAAATGAAGAGACGTTGGTCAAAGGTTACAAAGTTTCAGTTATGCAGGATTAATAAATTCTGGATGTCTAACAGCATAGTGACTGTAATCACTAATACTGTATGTATTATACTGTATATTTGAAATGCTAAGAGAATCAATCTTAAATGTTTTCACACACCAAAAATTTTCTCATCAAAAGAAAGTAATTATGTGAGGTGACTGATACATTAATTAGCTTGATAGCAGTAATCATTTTACAATGTATACTCATATGAAAACATCATGTTGCTTATACACAATTTTTATTTGCCAATTATATGTCAATAAAGCTGGGTAAATACTAAAAAAAGGCAAAAAAAAAGTATAAAAATCAATTCTGTGATTATATATTAGCAACAGACAATTAGAAACCAAAATTTTACCACAGTGCCATTTCAGATAGCTCAAAAAATTACATATTTAGATAAGAATCTTAAGAAAGATGTGCAGGATCAGTCAGTGCTAAGGACTATAAAATGCTGATTGAAAAAATCAAAGACCTATATTAACTGATTAAAATACTATGCTCATGATTTAAAAGCCTCAATATAGTTAATATGTCAACAATGCCCAAACTTTACAGAATTAACACAATCCTGATGAATGTCCGTTTCAGTGTGTTTTCTGCTGCTATGACAGAATATCACAAACCAGGTAATTTAAAAAGAAAAGGGCTATTTATTTAAAAAGAGAAAGGATTTAAGCTTTTGTTTCCCTAAGTGAACATCTAAACTCACTACTGACTTAAGACCCTTGTGGAGTGTAACTATAATTCTGAAAAATCCTTAAATAAGCTCCACAGTTTTGTAAGCAATCAAGCCATAATTTTACCAAATTATGAATGTCCCAGGGGATTGTGCATCCTAAAGAAGTTTAATTTTGGATGCAACTTATATTTTTCCATTTTTATTGCTATTCACTTTTCATTTGAACCTCTGAGTCCTTCTCTCCATAGCTATAATAAACAGAAGTTAAAGCCAATAAAAACTGATTACAGACATACTATTCTGAAGATAAAATTTCAGAGAATATACATTCTACAACTCAAATCTTAAAGGTATCATAATAGCCTAGTAGACATTTCTTTGACAATGACATTCAAAAGAGATAAATTCAAAAAATAACCTGCCCTGGACTTAAACAAGGCCAGCAAGGTTTTGCACCTTGTTTTGTCACCAGGTCTGCAGGAAATGAAAAATAATGGTGAAATACTGAATGGAATATTAAAACAAATAACCAGAAAAAAATGATTGCCCTCATAGTACTGTGAAGTGACTTATGCTGGCCTAGAGATGCTCCATTAATGCTGATTAGAACAACACAGCTCTGAGACTTGGATCACAGAAGCCCTCCCTCATTAAAAGAAGCCCATATGGCTCCCAAACCTAGCTAAGACCCCCAACTATGTGCTTTCTTCAGCCTCAGATCTTTAATCAACACAGATGCTGAGATTTTAGCCAAGGTGCTTGCCCTGCATCTGAATAAACTGTTCCTGCAATTAATTAACCCAGACCAAGCAGTTTTTGTGCTGGTCACAGATCCTCTGGCAACCAGAGGAGACGCTCATCCATCATCTCACACCACCAAAACTCCCATTTATATCCTGTCCTCGGACTGCGAGGAGGCATCTGTGAAGAGAAGGAGCCACTTTATGCTTCAAACATTAGCTAGATTTGGTATGAGTTTTTCTTCTTTAATTCCACAAGATTCCATCTCTTCATAATTTATGAAATGAAGTTTGTCCATTCTTTTAAGAAACAAGCCAAGTTTCTTCATCTTTTTTTGTTCAATATACCCAAAGATTTTTTTGTAGATAGACATACACTTTATTGTAGATAACCACTAAATATTCATACTTTTAACACCATGTAACCCAAACTAGTGAATGCATTTGATTTATTCCTAATCCGCTCTCTACAACATTGAGGTTTCCTTGAAAACAGTTTTAAATCTAATCCCTGTGAACAATATTGAATTTAAAAAGAAAACAGCTTTCTTTGATTTTTCCTCAGGGCTTTGACACTATCTCCCCAAATATAGACTGAGAAGGAGGCAGAATTAGAGAACGTGTTTATAATTCCATAATATTATAAAAGCAACAAATATTTTTTCCATTAACAAGTGAAGATTAAAGGCGGATTAGAAAATTTACATGCAAGTTAACAGCAGTACGGCAAAGCAACGGAGGGAAGCAGGTGAGAGAATATCAACGCCCTATCCTGCTTCTCTGCTATTGGTGGATTATAAGTTTAATATTATCCCCAAATTGACTATTAAAATTCTCTCTCCCATCTCAAAAAGTACAGTTTCTAGAAATGTCCATTTCCAATCTCCTTGAGGTTTCTTGAAACAAGATATTTTCTTGTTTCTAATCTTGATCAGAAAGTTGTTTTGACATTTTCTTTTAATTTGTTCATCTTTAATTGTTACATTTTTGGACTAAACTATTTTTCATAGGAAGATAGCTTCAAATTGATGATAGAAAATATATTGAGAAAACAGGATTCCGGAGACATGTGGTTAACATAAAAAAGGCTTTTATTAAACTTACTTATTCCAAATGTCTGTGGATCCTTGAATTGTACACTGTGATGGGAGACTGTCGTGGAAAGCTGTCTGATGTATATTTATTCACATAAATTTGGAATAATTTGTTGCAGGTAAAACTACTTCTACTTTTCTGCAAAGTTATATGTTAACTTTCATGATACCACATCCTTCCAGAAGCAATTTTTGACATTAATAATATCTACATATTAGAAAAAAAGACTCCCTCATTTTCATTTCTCAATCATAGCTGTTTAATTAGATTCATTCAAATGAATCAACTAATATCTTGTTTCAAGAGCCATCAGGAAGTAAACTAAAGCTAAAGTGCACTTTAATAAAACAAATTAAATGTGACTATTACTCCAGTGTAACAGATAGTAAAACCCAGTTCGCTAAAATAAATTTTATAACCCATACAGTATATTGGGTCAAAATCTATCTGTGAAGAGAAACTCATTTGCTCTTCTTAATTCCCCTCATTATTTTTTACCTTAGTAAATTCAGCAAGTTATTGAATCAAACATAGTGTTTTCATAATTTAGAAATATTGGTAACTATATGGGAATTATACTTCCCTTATATTTAACAAATTAGAATTTGTAACATATAGAATCCTTTTCAAAAGATGTCATAATTCATATTTTACACTTAAAATATTTAAACTAATCAGAATTATAGTACAAATAATAATGCTTAGATTATAAGGACAACCATAATGCCATTCAAAGATTATCTTTAAGAGATAAATTAACCAAGTATTGGTCAGTTAATGAAAAATACGTAAAAAACATAAAAGTTAAATTTAAAGGTAAAAAATGTTAATAACATTTTTGTAAATGGAACTCCAAGAAGTCTTTATAACAGAAAAGTTACAAAATAATACCAAGATTTTGTTCTTAGTGAAATCTAAATTTAATCTGTTTTCAAGAAGTATTAAAATAAAAACAATAATACATTATTTGAAAAGGATAAAACACAAAGAGACATTACAGTCCTCAAACTGCAATTAATCCAAAGATTCTGATTAATTACATTGTGTGTATGCACATATATATATGTGTATGGAAAAATACTTACAGTCAAATCTTCCTGGGACAAAATGAATAAAAAGAGATTTGATCTTCTTACTTAATTCTAAAATTAGCATGTAGGAAATAATTTCTAAGTTCCAATTGTTTGTAATTAACACCATCATTCTACCACCAGTTACTTTTACACTAGTAATTATAGTATTGTATTAGAGTAATAATGTATAATTAGCATTTCTTATCATTTCACAAAGATCTTTTTGGGTAAAATCACGGGCCCTTCTTGTGGAAAAGACAAGCTTATAATGAGATTCTTATGGCAATTTTGTAATTTAACTCCATTAAATGTCATGTAAGTACAACATACTTTTACTGAAATTTGTTCCTTAACAAATGAGGTTATATTGAGGTTTATGTCGCTTATATTTATACTGTGGGTAATAGCCAGGCAAATGTGTTCTACATTGACTTATCAAATGATTTTCTTAAAAAGAACTCTGGCTGTTAATATCAGAAGTAAATTTAAAAGTCTTCTAAATATTGCTTACTGTTTTGTTTATTTAGGGAAGAAAAGTTGTTTTATAAATATTTACCTGGAGAATATTATGTTTCTATTCAAGAATATCGACAAAAAAATCATCCGAGGTACAGAAGAATCTGAACAACTTGTAAAAAAAAGATAAATTTTATTATCTCGATATTTAAATTGCTGATAAGATTATTTCGAATTAATAACAAAATGGCAATACTTTTTCTTAGGAGTAGAAATATTTAAATTTCAGAAAATTATTAAAGATTGAAATTAGTTAACTACAGATTTTTTAAAAAGAGTTTAATGTTGGGGTGATGAAGAACTTTGGAAACATGGTGATGGTTGTGCAATGGTATGAACACAATTAATGCCACTGAATTGTATACTTAAAAACGAGTAAAATGGCAAAGTTTATGTCATATTTATTTTATCACAATAAGAGAAAAAGACAAAGAGAGATTATTTGGTTCTGTGATGGGGATGCCCCTAAAGAATTAGTTGTGCAATCACTATAGTCCTGGGTGTATCTTTGAGAATCACGTAAATATTCTATACTTCAATTCCCACTTGGTGGTGGTTGTATTTTCCAAATCCACAGAAAATATCAGAAGGAAAATGAAAGACGTTATTAAGAAGAATAAAGTCAGTGTAGAAAATAACATATAAAATAAGGGGAAATGGCATTATACAAAAGGTTAATGGTACGTTTTAAAAGATATATGTTATTTATTTATGCCAAAATCTTCTTCTCAGAAATATTTAAAGCCACCTGCAACAGGCACTCAAATATAAAGATATTGGAATGGAGGCTTAGTAGTACAGTTTAATCAGGTTATTGGAAGAAAATTTTATTCTTGTATTATCAGCAGATCTTATTTACACTATTTGTGCCGATTACTGTTCTAAAAATAAGGAATTCAAAGATCAACATTATACCTGTCTTAAACATCATATTCTATAGGCGGAGAGAAAGAAAGGGTATGCTCAGTGTAATGTTGGCCCTTATTATCTTTGCCCCGGCGTGTACGTCCATGAATATGTTAGCTCACGTGGCAAAAAGAAATCAGGTTGCAGATACAATTAAGATTGCTGATCAGTTGACCTTAAAATGGAGAGATTGTCTCAGATCATCTGAGTGGGCCCAATCATATGTGCCATTAAAGTAAAAGAGGAAGGCAGAATCATGAGTCAGAGAGATGCAGCAGGAGAGATTTGCATTAGACTAGACCCATTGCTGGCTTTGAAGCCATGAATGCAGGTGGGCTCTAAGAGCTAGGAACACTCCTCACTGAATAGGCAGCATAAAACGGGATCTTCAATCCTACAACCCCAAGGAACTGAATTCTGCCAAGCACCCGAATGAACAAGAAAACAGATTCTCCTCTAGTCTCCAGAAAGGAAGAAACAGCTACTAATGCTTTCATTTTAGCCCGGTGAGACTTATATCGGCCTTGTGACCTCTAGAGGTTTATGACTGCTTGGTCTAAAACTCATTCAGCAGCCATATATGTAATAACTGCATGGGATGCTGGGAAACGTAGTATAGCTGTGTGCTTAGGAGGAAAGCGAAATGGTTTTACTGAATGACTAGCCAATCTCTAAAGCATGACTCAATAGAAAAAGAAACCAAGTAGGAACAGATAATTTACCCTAAATGAAGTAAAACTATAATAATCATTTTTAAGGCATTTAACATCATCATGAATCAAAAATACAAATTTTTAAAAAAGAGTTACGATTTCTCATCTACCAAATTGCCAGATTTTTATAATGATAATGTCTGATGTTGGACTAGATCAGAACTAGATCAGGACTCTCATCCATGGCCAGAAGAAGCATGCATCCTCCCTGGAGGACAATTTGCCGGTGTATGTCAAGTGCTTTTCAAAATGCACATCCTGAGTGAGGCCCAACAACAGATCCAGGAATTAGTCTAAGGAAAATACTAAATACCTTTGCAAAATTTCACTCTAGTAATATTTAATATAGAGAATATGACTAGACAAATATACATTTGAATCTGTATATTACTAAACAACAACTACCATGCGTTCTTTGTGGATTGTTTAAAAGAAAACATTTTAAAGTATATACAATTCGATCTAGAAATTACCTTAGGAATGTCACCCAAGGAAGTAGTTAAAAGAAGTATGTGAAGGCTTGGCATAGTGGCTTACGCCTGTAATTCCAGCACTTTGGGAGGCCAAGGTGGTAGGATTGCTTGAGGCCAGGAGTTCAAGACCAGGCTGTGCAATATAGCCAGACCTTGTTTCTACAAAAAAATTTTTTTTAAATTAGCCAGCTGTGGTGGTGTGTGCCTGTAGTCCCAACTGCTCCAGAGGCTGAGTCAGGAGCATTGCTGGAGCTCAGGAGTTCAAGGTTGCAGTGACCTATGAACAGGCCACTGCATTCCAGCCTGGGCAATGGAGCGAGACCCTGTCTCTAAAAAAAAAAAAGTTAGTATGCAAAGGCTTCAATACAGTGTTCTTGATACAACCTATGTGTTCAACAAAAGTAGTCTGGTTAAATGAAGTATATCTATTCTGTTGAATATCACACACTCTGAAAATGATGTTATAGTGGTATAATTATTAACATGGAAACATGAGAAATATACTATCATCCCTCAGCCTTTGTGGGGAATTGATTCCAGAAAGTGACTGATATCAAAATCCATAGATGACCAAGTCTCTGATATAAAATGGTGTAGTATTTGACTGTACCCTGTGCACATTCATATACTTTAAATCATCTCTAATTTCTTATAATACCTAATACAATGTAAATGCTACTGCTCAAATAGTTGTTATACTGTATTATTTAGAGAATAACAAGATAAAAATGTCTGTATGTGTTCAACACAGACACATTTTTTTCCACATATTTTTGATTTACAGTTGGTTGAATCTGTGAATGTGAAACCCATGGATACAGAGGGCTGAATGTATATTATTAAATAGAAAAAAGCTTACAAAATACTGTGAATGGTATTAATGATTTCTTCTTTGTAAAAGAGGAAGTATATGTCTACATGTATTATATATGTATTAAGTACCTAGCAAAAGGCATTTATATTATTATACTGAAAACATTTATATTGTTGCAAAATTGTGGTATTTCTTTTCTCCTTATTGCTTTTCTTTTTTTTCCCCAATACTTAAAATACTTAAAAAATAATAATACATTGTTTTTGTAATATAAAAATTTATTATAAGAAGCAAAAAATACAGGTCAGGAGACAGTTCTAGAATTCAGGTTCTGAAAACTAAGATGATGTTGGTGTAGTAACTTTACAATGTACAGCAGGTTTCTTATCTTTAATCTAGAATATTCTGCTACAATGGCATCCAATACTATCATCTCTTTTGTCCTCATTCCTTCCAACATACTGCTCCTAGAGTTGTGACTAGCCACAAGAATTATCTGAAAGTAATCTAACCAATCTGGAAATTCTTCAGTATGAGGAAATAAAGGAAATCAGAATATTTCCATGAAAATATAATTCAGCTCTTCAGAAAGTATTGTCTATACCTATGTTCATGTGGAGTAATATTAATAGTCTCTGTTACCAACTATTGGCTACATGTAATAAGAACTTCTATTTCCAATTCTACTGAGAGAAAGAAAAAGAATAGGTATCAGTTTACTCAAGTAGGCTTGGAAAGGTATCAATCAGTAAGTCAATCAAATAAGATCTTAAACTCCTATGATGTGATTTGTGGGGAAGGCATATGAGCAAGCATAAGGCCTAAGACTTGTTGTCAAGAATTTAATTTATAGTCTGGATAGAGCAGTTGCTCATTTGGCATCTCCCACTGACCATCCTTATGGTCAAATAAGAAGATATCTAAATGTATGATTTTTGAGATAGAGCAGATCTGGGCAGACAATGTCTAGTGTGGGGCCGAAGCGTTAAGAGGATGAAGGTCATCAGAATAAGGAGATCAATTAAGGAGATCAATTACATTAGTCCCTTCGTATCCCAGAGGGATCCATTCCAAGACCCCCAGTGGATGCCTAAAACCGAGGATAGTACCAAACCCTGTGTATAGTATGTTTTTTCCTATACATGCATACCTATGATAAAGTTTAATTTACAAATTAGGTGCAGTAAGAGGTTAACAAAAATAACTAATGATAAAAGAGAACAATACTGAGACAGTCAGTCTGATAACCAAGATGGCTACTAAGTGTCTAAGGGGCAAGGAGCATGTACAGCATGGGTACTCTAGACTAAAAGATAACTCACATCCCAGGAGGCAAGGAGCAGGATGGCGTGAGATTTCATCATGCTACTCAGAACAGCATGCAATTTAAAACTTATGAATTACTTACTTCTAGAATTTTCCATTTAATATTTATGGACCACAGTAGACCATGGGTAACTACAATACAGAAAGTGAAACCACTCATGAGGAGGGATGACTGTGTTGGGAAGCCAGAGTGTGGATGAGTCTTCCACATGCACGTTGAAATTAGCCAGTATACTGGCTTACAGAAGAGAGAAAAACCATAAACCAGGTGTCAAAGTCTCAATAAATGTGGAAACCTGAGTAGAAGGGAGGTAGATGAAAGCAAACACTAATCGAGGCTTCAAAAGAGGAGGAGTTTTTGCTTGTAGTGCAAGAGTACTGGATTGGAAGTGACTGAGGTAAGCTAGACTTGAAAGAAAGAGCCAGCTTCTCTTGAGTTGTTTGAGTTGTCTTTAGAAAAAAATCTAAGCTTTAGCTGCGGCCAAGAGATGAAAGAGATGACAAGGCAAAGGAAGTAGGGGGTTTTGTTTAATGTAGACCAGAGTTCAAGAAATAATAATCTAATGGAAATAATATTAGCTAACCACTATAAAGTGAATTCTATATGCTAAACTCATTCATTGCTCACAATGATCCTATAAGGTGATGCTAACATTATCCCCATTTTCCAGTTGAGGAAACAGGTGCAAGATTAAATGACTAATCCAGTATCATACAGCATGTATGTGGCACAGCTGGGATTCAAACCAGGCAGTCCAGTTCCTAAGTCCACAATTTTTTTTTTTTTTTTGAATTGGGATTTCACTCTCTGTCACCTGGACTGGAGTGCAGTGGCATCATCATAGCTCACTGCAGCCTTAAACTCTTGGGCTCAAGTGATCCTCCTGTCTCAGCCTTCCAAAGTGCTAGGATTATGGCCTGTGCCACCACACCTGGCCCAAAGTCCACACTTTGAAGTACTATACTTTTCTCCCACGGAAAGTTTTGGATAGGAGAGGAAGAGTGGGAGGAAGAAGCAAAGGCAAGGAAGCAATGAGAAGCATCCTGGAGTAAGGTTTGGCAGCAGCAAAACCAGCAAAAGGGTGTGTCTGAGTTCTGAAAACAATGGGAATCACAGGAGATACATACTCCTCTTTAAAAATCTGCTGGGAGCTAACATTAATTATGACATTAATAATAGTTAAACATCTAAATATTGGTATATGCATGTCACCTCTAAACAGCAATTTCAAAATAATAAAATAATAACATAACAAATCACTACTGAGTAATCTCTACAGTATCTGCACACACACACCCACACAGAGCTCAAAGGTTATGGTTTAGTATGCTTAGACTTGTTGGATGTATTTTTGTGATATAATTTTAACAGATATCTCCTGAAAAAATACATCTCTGGAAAACACAGCGATGTTTGGTTCTTATTGGATCCATACAGGAAGAGAAGTAAAGTAAAACTGAGAGAAGGTAGCCAGAAGAAAATCATCCTCCAAAATACAAAGCCAAGATTATATTTCATTTATAAATGTAAATAGACTTTATGTATTTTGTATTTCACTATTTCGCATTAAACTAATACAAAGTAGTGAAATATATATAACTGTATAGTTTTATGAGTAAAAAATGCCAAAATTAGAAACATTTTGACAAATTTAATTATTATTTAAAATCTCAATGTATTCTTTGGATTTTTTCAACCTGTCTCCCACATTCTCCATGTCATTTATTGAATATAAAAGTTGTTCCTCACACAATACTATGCTAAAAACAAAAAGAAATCATTATTGGTGCAAACAAAAAATAAAATGAAAACAGGTTTTCACTTGAAAGACACAAATAACACAAGCAAAACTGTTTTGTCTTCGAATTGTGCATATAGTGTCTCAACCCTCCATCTTACATTCCTTATGTAAACCTGACCCCTAACAAAGGTTTTAACTACCAAGCAAATTTAACACTTCAGCTGTTTACCATGCCTTAAATCTGACCATTTTGGAGCGTCTTCAAATGAGCCAGATGAGAAACTACTTAATTAGGATTTTAATTATTTTCTTGCATTCTGATAGTATCTGGGAGTCGCTGAGAAGCAGCTTGTTTCTGCAGTTTCTCAGCTGCTAACACTGGTCCCCAAGGCAGTGTTTGTGGTAAATTCCCAGCTCCAGGGAGCGCCAGATAGAAGCTGCATACTACAGAGCAGGGAGATGCCACAGCCCGCCTGCCTGAACTTTCCTTGTAGCCTGAACTCCATCATCTCAGTGGGACACAACTGTCTTCTTTCAGTAGGAAGAAATTAGTGTATTTTGGCTCCAGAATCCTGTTGTATCTTTGAACTTATCTGCGTTCCTACGGTGATTGAGTTCCAAATAATAAAGTGGGAGTCAGCTGTTGAAGATTGTAGCTTTTAAGCAGAATCAGATAAAAGTGCACATGTGTGTATACAATTCACATATTTAAATATCAGTATTTTTCAACCCGCAAATTAGCTTTAAAAGGGTAAGAGAAGTAACTTGATTATGAAAATTATCCCCAGTTTAAGATTTAACAACAAAATTAAATAAATAAAAACCCCTATCAGCGTTTAGGGGTATCTCAATGTTCGGAGGTTTAGACATTTTATACTTTTGTCAAATTGTTATTTCTAAGTGAAATTCACTTATGAATTACTGTGAAGTAGCTTGTGTTCGCATAAAAATAAATAGAAGGTTAACTCTTCTGTATTTATTATGGTTAGTGATTTACTCTGGAGCTTTGCTGTAACAAAGACAGACGTTAGTTTGAGGTCCTTTAATTCTATCCAAAATTACTACTGAAATTTCTCAAGGGTCTCCATTTCATTTCTGTACAATCAGGCTTGATTCTGGAGGACAACTGTGGTTGGCAGAATTCTAAAGATGGCCCACCGAGATTCCTGTCCCGGTTATTCAAACACTAACCCAGGTATTATTGTATAAGAATTTTGCAGATGAAAATCCTGATTAATCAGATGAGTCTTTTAAAAGTAGAGTTTTTCCATTACTGAAAAAAAAAAAAAATAGAGCTTTCTGAAGAGTAGCAGAAGGGGAAATCAGAGAAACCAAAGGCAAAGGTTTCAACATGCGCCATTGCTAGCTCTGAAGATGGAGGGGACCCTGTGCAAGGATCAAAGGAAGGAGAGGCCTCTAGGACCTGGGCTCAACCCCAGCCAGCAGCCAGGAAGAAACAGGGACTTCAGTCTCACAATCACAAGGAACTGCATACTACCAACGACTTCAATGAGCTTGGAAAGCAAATTCTTCCCCAGAGAGTGCAGATGAGAGTTCAGCATGCTTCACGCCTTGTGAGACACCCTAAATAGAAAGCCCTGCTGAATTTCTGAGATGTAAGGGACCATAGAAATTATAAAACCAGCCTGAATCAACATTTTGAAAATGAGTGGAGGTGAGCCATAACTATGAAGCCAAGGAGGAGATGATCTTTTTAGTGGACAGGTTTTCTTTTCAACTTTTTATCCATTTCATCCAATCTACGTGTCCTTCAAAGAGTGCTTCCCTGAGTCATAAGAGAAGTGGGTTCTAATGCATGCTCCTGTCGGTCTGCTCTGGGGAAAGAAAAGGCAGGTATGTGTTCCTTCCTTCATTCCACACCTCCTCAGGGTAAAGCAAAGCTGAAAAAGCAGACAGTGCCATTGGCAAGTGTATCACATAGAATCAGAAGCAGAATCACTATGAGGAAATTATTGCAGGAATTAGACCTTACATAATTGTGGGAGCTGATGAATCTGTGGAAGGATGTTGCCTCTGTACCTGCCTAAAGTCACGTGAGTGACTGAATATTGGTTCTCAAACTGGACTAGCAGTCAGAAAGATATAGTAGATGGGACACAGAAAGGAGGACGAACTGGAACCTGAGAGGACAAATGGGAATCAACAGATCAGCGACAACATGCACAAGCTGCAGTAGGTCCCAGTGTCCAGCACTAGCCTTGGGAATGTAATAGCTGTCTTCTAAAATCTTGCACAAATTTGTCTTGTCCCCAACTCTCACCCAGAACACATAGGCAAGGAGATTCAGGGGAAAATAGTTCCAACCTAACTAAATTGATAAAGTACAAAACCACCACAACAAGGTAGTCTCCAACTGCTGTCAAAAATCATAAGGCAGAGAGGTCACCAGCCTTGTCATTCATTTAGACCTCAAAAGAAAAATAATCCCATTATGGGTTGAATTTCAACATGTGTGCCTAAAAGTTAGACTGACACATTGTTTGGGAGCTTCAATCAAACTGTAAGTCCTGAGCCCAGAGCTAAATGGCAGAATGGTATAACAGCACTGAGGTTCTGGAAAACAGCCATCCCTTCCCAATTGGTGCTACGTTCATAGCAAAATGACACCCCCACCCTGGGTGGGATGTGTAGAGAACAGATAATGCAGGATACTAAAGAAGCTGATGTTTGGTTTAAAAAAAAATGGCAAAGGAGGGTGGTGAGCAGAAGGAACAACTTAAGGAGACACTTTTGAATTTCAATAAAAGCTGGGAGAAACCTTATAGAATATCTCTCACCATCCTCAAACTTGTCCAGATGGAAAGCACCTGGAAATTCATGGTATTCTTTGCAACATATTGTGAAGTGCTGATATATTTAATTTCGTATGAATTGAGAACAATTTTGCCAGAAGAAAATATAGCTATATTGTAAGTATGCAATAGGAAGTCCAAACCACAAACACATATGAACAGTGGTTCTCAAACTTGCTCACATGGGAAGCACCTTTTCAAAACACCAAAAATATTCATATATTTTAATACCATGTGAACTGAGAACAGTTTTATTTAAATATAATACGACTATATGTGTACAATATAAAATCACTACCATGAGCACACAGATTCTCAAAATTGAAATAATCGGTTCTTTCCAAATATTTCAAATGAGAACAATTTACTTTTTCATATGTACTTTTCATCTGCTAGTCCAAATAGCCATAATATATATGTATTAGAAAAAGACTTAAGAAAAATTTGTGAGTAAAGAGCCTTAAATTGAGGGAAAAATGTGTGTTCAATATCTTGTCTTTTGAGATTTGGGAAAAGCCAGGCCATTACCCCATTTCCATGTCTAAAAACCCAAGTCACACTCGTAAAGAGCCCGTGTTACATGGGATATTGGTTTGAAAACCATCAGTCTAGACCAAATTCCTTAATACAGATAAGGAACCCAGCCTAGAGAGATTGTGACTTGCCCAAGGTCATATATATAATTGGTGACAGATTTGAGATGAGAAATCATATCTCAATTCCTAATCCTGTGCTTTGCCAGATTAGCCTGGATCTAAATTTAAACACCCACTGGGAATCAGGTGGTTTATTTCAAGCAGGGGTTGAAGGAAGACTATGGAAAAGAAGATATAGGGGATACCTGGACAGACTCTGCTAGTAGTGCACCCAGCTTCAAACTTGAAAACATTCTTCAGATTCCTGAGAAATATGTTAAGCACAAGTGTTAAATTGCATTCAATCCGTGTCCACCCTCAGAATCACATAGACGTCATTGAAGGACTATGATAACAGAAAACACCATCAGCTGTAGAGAGGAAGGAAGGGCACCATCTACATGACAGAAAGAACCAGATAATATCTCTAAGAAACACAGCAGTATAATCAGCTTGATGGAAGAGTTGATTTACAACATGTGAAGTAGAAGAGACCTGAACGAAGCCCTATTAAGACCCATTATCTGGCCTCTTACAGTAACCATTTGCCAATCCTTGCCCTAGTAAGTTGAAACGTTTTAAGGCATAGTATTTTCACCAGGAAGGCAAACAAGTTTTATCGTATGCTTCAATTCTAATCATTTGAGAAGTAGCTCTCTGGCTCACTCTGTTGGGGAGGTGTCAACAATTTTGTCTGCCAACTTGATCAGATCATGAGATGCCCAGATATCTGGTTAAACATAATTTTGGGGTATGTCTGTGAGGGTGTTTGCAGAATAGGTTCACACTGAAATTGGCAGACTGAATAAAGCAGATTGACTGCCCTCCCCCAAGTAGGTAGGCATCATCTAATCCCTTGAGGGCCTGAACAAAAATGTGGAGAAAGGGGGGATTCATTGGCTCTCCGCCTAACTGCTTGAGCTGGAGCATCGATCTTCTCCTGCCCTTGGTGCTCCTGGCTCTCAGGCCTTCAGACTTAGACTGGAATCTACACCCTCAGCTCTCCAGTTCTCAGTCCTTCAAACTACACCACTGTCTTTACTGGGTTTCCAGATTGCAGAGGTAGATCATGGGACTTCTCAGCCCTCATAATCTCATAAACCAGATAGATAGAGAGACAGAGAGACCATCTCCTATTGGCTCTGTTTCTCTGGAGCATGCTAACACAGAAGGGTTCTAGGACTGCGAGTCCCTGGAAAACTGTGTCGCTTTCGACTAGTGATTTTTACCATGTGTGTAGGAGGGGTACTCCCTGCACACCTACTATGTATTTAGTACACTTTAGATCATCAGGGAAGACTGTGGCATTGTTTACAGATCACATTTTCTTACGTCTACTCTTTGCATACTTCCTAACACTTTGCTTAGCTCTGGTCACCAAATGGTTATGTATATTTCCATACTTGTTTCCTGTCCATTCATCTTGGTTGCACATGATTGTTAATGTCAAATAATTATGCTTCCATTTTATTTACTGATGATCCTACTAGTTGTATAACTGTGGGCTAATTACTGAACCTTCCTAAACTGAGGCTTTCTCTTCTGTAAAATAGGGATAATTATAGAATCTACTTCATAGGGTTGCTGGAAATATTAAATGCATTAATCCATGTGAAGCACTGATTGCAGAACTGGCAATGAGAGTGTGCAAGAAATGTGAACCATTTTTACTGGTATCACTACCATTTTCTCCCTTTTACATATGAAAAAAAAGAGGCTATGTTATTTACCCAAGGTCACATTGTTAGTAAAGAACAGAATTGGAATTTGACTAAGCATTTAATACGGTTCTCACTGGGTGGTAAAAGTGAAGGGGTTTTATTTCCTTCTTTGTGCTTTTTCTGTATTTCCTAAATGTAGGACTTCTGTAATCAACATCAAATAATGTCTATAATACAACTTATAGACATTATTTAAAAAATAAAAATGTAGGCTGGTCTTGGTGGCTCACACCTATAATCCTAGCACTTTGGGAGGCCAAGGCAGGAGGATCACTTGAGGCCAGGAGTTCAAGACTAGCTTGAGTAAGAGCGAGACTGTGTCTCTACAAAAAATAGAAAAATTAGCCTGGCATAGTGGCACTCACCTGTAGTCCCAGCTACTTGAGAGGCTGAGGCAGGAGGATTGCTTGAGTTGAGGAGTTGGAGGTTGCAGTGAGCTATGATGATGTCACTGCACTCCAGCCCAAGTGGCAGAGTGAGATCCCAGCTCAAAAAAAAAAAAAAAAAAAAAGTGGAAATTATCACATATAAACTTCTCCTTGCCTTTCTGAAGTTCTTTATATCCTAACCTGTGAATCTCCTAACTTCTGACATCCCAGATTTTTTTACCTGCTCATCACTTCACTGCATTTTCCTTCACCCCAATAAAAACCAATCTTTCTATAGTGATTTAAAATGTACAAAGTATCACCAAAAGCATTAATATCATTTAATCCTCAGAGTGATACTTGCAGTTTATATTATCATTGTTATTATTATGCCCATTTGGCAGATGAGAAAGATTAGGCTCAGAGAAATTCAAGGTCACTTAATAAGTAAGGAGCCAAGCAAAGACTCAAATCTAGATATTCCAGTTCCAGAATTCTTTCTTTTTCTTGGTTCCTTCAGGATCTGGTCCAGTTCACTCTGTCATCCTGTTCTCTGTTTTCTGTTTATTTCCCCCACATATTCTGATTTCTACTTAACTGCCTGGGTTATGTTTTCCTGCGTCACCTTGACCGTTGCTAGGTATGTGCCAATGGTCTGACCCATCAATCCACTCCCTAAACTAGACCCTTGATTTCTCTTAGAATGACTTCTTGGGCTTTACTGTATCTCAGATTTGTAGCCCTGTTATTACATGGCTCTGGCTCAGATGTGTAGATTGTTTTTAGGTATGTCAATATGGAAATTTCTTTCATTTAAATATTGTTATTCCCTGTGAAAACATTAACTAGTCTTCTAGGATTAGCCATGATGTATGATATACTTTGTGTGAGTTTTTGTTGGAACCAAATTAGATAATACTTTGGAAAAAGGTAAATACTGAACACATAAAAGACATTATTATTATGTTATTTGTCTGTAAACATACCCTTGCTGAGTAGCCATCCAGGCAAGGGAGGAGTAAATAGGCACTTCATGCCCTGGTATGACTTTTATGGAAGGAATATTAGAAATACATATTCAATGCTATAAAAAGCATTAGTATTCTTTAATCCAACAATTCCAGTCCTACAAATTATATTATATCCTTTAGATTATAATAAATCAAGTGAACAAAGGTTTATGTGAAAGGATGTTCATCATTGTTATTTATAACAACCAAAAATCATAAGCAACTCACATGCAAAATAAAATGCTATTAAATAAAATATGGCACATTCATGTGATAAAACACTATGTAGCCATTAAAATCATGTTATAGAAGACAATTTAATAGCATAGACATTTTTCATCATTTATTATCAAATGAAAAAGAAGCCTACCAAACAATATTTGAAATGTGTTCCCAATTTTATTTTGTTTCTATGGGCATAGAAAATAGATTGGATGAATAAACACTAAAAGGTTAACTCTGGGTGGCCCTAAATGATATTATGGATATTATGAATAATTTAAATTACTTATTTTTATCATTTTTTACAATAAATACTATTTTGTAATCAGAAAAAGATATGCATAAAAAGAAAAATGGAACAAAGATGGGGAAAAAGGCTATCCATTTAGTTTATATCCCTAGATTAATTTTAAACAAAACAGATTTCTTTAAAGTACTTCTAGAAATAACTCCCCTTTTACATTTTCAGAGGAAAATTTACTTTCACAATATCCCACATCTTTAGCAACATTTCACCGAATGCATCCAGCTATCTAAAATGTTAGAAGAAAAGAACCAGAGTTCTCAAAATTCAATTTTATTTTATTTTATTTTCAGACCTGCACAGTTATGATGTCAAATAGTGCCTTTTATATGAGTTTTCAAAGACATAAAAACTATTAATCAGCCTGGCTGACCAGGTTTTTTGTCACCTGTGATTCTATATCCTGCACCAATTATTACTAACGTTCTGCATTACATTAGACTAAGATTCCCAAGGGTTGTGGGGGGAAACTGTTAAGCATTATTTTGGACAAATTACCTCTTTGTAATATATTAATCTAAGTTTCATTATATCTTATTGTAAAATAAATTTAATTTGGTGCCCATTTGCATCCTATACCTATTTTGTTCTTGTAGTTTTCCAGATTTTTCCCCTAGACATTGAATATCCGTGTTTTTATTAATTACCCACAAATATAGTCATCTTCCAAATACAATTTAAATGTATTCCCATCCATGCATTTGTGTTATTCTTCTAATCTTTCTTATGTAAATTCTGTTAAATTCCTCTTCTAGCTCATTAATAATGCTTTTAAACAACGCTAGCCTCTCTACCAACCATGCCTTTAGATAACTCGCTATATCTAATACATCGCCATTTATCATTGCCGATATTTACATGCCCGGAGCCAATCTTTAACACCTGTGGCAGTAGTCTTATTCCAGCCAACTTGTATCAGGTTCACAAGTAATTTCATGAAGATAGTCTATAAAACAATTTACTCTAGCACAATTTTATACACAGATTATATAATTTTTACTGTTTTCCATTTTCCACTGATTTTATAAAAATTTCCCTAATGGTTTACTTTAAATGTACCCTGGCTTATCTAAAGCCAAATACATTATCTTCCTCCTCAAACTTCTAAGTCCTGCTCTTTCTGAGTTTCTTTTTTTTTTCCCCATCATCACCAATCATCTAATAGTATGGGACATTATCTTTGATTCTTCTCTTTTTCAGCTACTGTTCTATCAGTCACTGCATCTTATCCTCCTGGTGCCACCCTGCTGGGGGTGATTCCATTAATGCTGTTGTCTCTGCAATGCCTGCTTCCCTCTCTTCACCAGCAACATCCAAATCATTCCTCAAGTTCCTCACTTATTTGTTCTGTGAAGCCTTCCAAAACTACCCACCACTCTTGTTCTGCAGTCCCCACACCCATTACCCAACCCCTGCAGAATTAATCATTTCCTTTTTGTGTTCCTCAAGCTCCGTATACTGTTACTATAAACTCATAAAACAGAGAAAATGTGCAGAATTCAGAATAACTGATACTGCCCACATCATCTACATTTACCTCTGTTCTTCACCAAAAGACTTCAAGCAATATGAAAGAAATGTTGCCGTGAAGATTTGACTCATGATCATAAGTCAACTGTTTCACCTCCCATTTTGCTCTTTCTTTCTCACTCCATGCTTAGGGATAAAGAGAGCTAGATCTTTGACAAAAACCAAAATGCTGGGGAAAATGGCCCTGCCTCCTTTAATTTTCCTATCTTCCTAGTATTTTTTTTATTTCAGCATATTATGGGAGTACAAATGTTTAGGTTCCGTATGTTGCCTTACCGTCCCCCTTCCCCCCGGAGTCAGAGCTTCAAACGTGTCCATCTCCCAGATGGTGAGCATTGTACTCATCATGTATATATATACCATCCCCTCCTCCTAAGATACCAGGCAATGTAAGTTGGGAGTTCAAAGGCCTTCCCACCTGTGTGGCTAAAAGTAACATTCTGATTAAACAGATCAATTAGCAAGTGGTTTTATTTTTTAATTGACCCCTAAATCGGTGCCCAACATTGTACTATAAATTCTAGGGAAGTATTTTTCAAATTGTGGGTTAAAACTCATAAGGAAATCAATTTAGGGTCATAAAATCAATTTGGTGGGTCACAACTAGCATTTTTCAAAAAAAGAAAATGAAATAGAATGGAATAGAAAATATAGAGCACATTGTATATGTCCATACTGGATCTCAAAGTAATTTGTATTTTTTTCTGTGGTTTCCAGTACAAAATATTGAATAATACTGTGCTGGGAGTATAAAAGAACACACATTTCTTACTTCTAATATGCTTGAAATCTATTTGAGAAGAATAAAACTTGTGCACGTGAAACACTTAGATAACGATTCTATAACAATATCTAATTCAATTCTGTTTTACATAGTGAATATGGATGTAGGTTTGAATAATTAGGGAGCTTTGAGAAGTGAGTTGGTACTGTGGTTGGTGCTGCTGAAAGTGAATAGAGTTTGGATTCTGTGTAGGTGGAGAAAATTTCATAAAATAACCATCATATCAGCCAATGATTGAATAGAGCAGATAAGATGTTTACAGAAAGACTCCAAAACAAGATTTGCTAAAATTGATTATACGAGTGACTTATATACATGTACTATAATAAAATACGACCACTTCACCCCCTCCCCCACTTGGCCTGCTCTAAATCTCAACTTAGATTTACTTCCTTTACTCAGATGGTTCTCCTGCAATTTCCTGAAGTATCCTGTAACAGCATTGTCATTGTTTATTTGCTTTTCTTTGCCCCCCTGCATGATTATTGTCTATAATGACAATAGTTGAACCCATCTTGTTCACTTTTTAAATCCCTAAGTCTAGCAGAGAGCTAGACACAGAGTTAACACTACATAAATTCTTGTTGATCAAATAATATCCAAAATTACTCCAGGTTATTATTTTAGAATGTTACAAATTGCTTTGCATTTAACAATAATTACCATTTGGGGAGTTGAGGGTTGGGTGATGAAGAAGGATTTTTCACTCTCTGCAAGACTGTATTATCTGAAAAATTTCCATAAACAGGTGCTGTTCTATCATTTAAAATCAATAATAAGTTTTTGTTTTAAATAAGCAGAACAGGACTGGAGAATAAAAGAAAGCCTGGTAGAAATCCAGCCAATGGGGATCCCCTTCTTCTCTCCTTGTGACATGCTCTCTTTTGGCTGGGGGCTATCCCCACTCTCTTAGGCACTTCTCCCTGCTCCCAAGCATTTCTTCCCCTGTCCAGTGGCTATTTGGTTTATGGGTTTTTCATACTACATTAAAAATTTCTCAACCTGAGAAGTAGGCTAGTCTTCCATCAAGAGCATTGATTTGTCTTCTCTTTGCATCTGAGAAGGATGCGTATGTGTAAGCTGGGAAATAAATTATCAATGGTAAAGTTGAAATTGCTCTACAACTCCAATATAACAACAGATTTAAAATGAATTATTTAGTAGACTAATAATGAAAATAAGATAACATATATTTCACATTTTACAACAGTGATTTTTCTTTAAATCTTTTTAGGATCAAAATCACTTTTGAGAAGATGTAAGCCTTCCAATGTAAGGACAATCATATCCAGTTTTGAATGTAATTTCAGGGAAGGCCCTAAAACCAGCTGTGGGTGCCAGAAGAAGGAGCTCTGCTTTCCAATGTATGTGGTGGTGTTCACATTCATAGTCTCACTGATCCATATAGATTGCCTATGGTTAGGTCAGGCCAGCTATCACCATTAAAAATGGGGAAACCAGGCATTTTAAGTGATTTAAAATGAATTTTCCCCCACCACAGAGCTGGTAGCAGAACCCAAACTAGAATAGATGTTTACATTATAATTTCATACTTTTTTCCCAAAGACATTTGATTCAAATTCAAATTATAAATAAAACATTTACAAAATGCCTTTCATAGCCATATTTTGCAGGAATTTCATATGTATGTTACCCTAATGCAAAGACAATGAAGTGGTCAGAGTTCAGTATCATTATACATTTCCTTCTTGATGTTGACTGTGTGCACAATGACTGCTCTCTAAGCCCCTGCCAGCTTGGCAAGCCAGAGCAGGAGAAAAAACTGCAGGTCCACCACATGGCAGGCCAGCATCCTTTATCCAGGCCAACAGGCCATTCTGCTAATGGGCTTTTATACTTTGTAATTAAATAAAGAAGCCATGTAATGCATGCTTATCTCTTCACTTCATGGAATTCTGGTCTCTTGTGCTACCTAAGGTATGTATTGTCATAAATAAGTTTCCAAATATATTTAAAATGCCTGTAGATTATGTTTTAGGGGAAAAGGAGAGTTTATTTTCTTCTTGGGAAAACCTAGGAAATTTGAGGAAAGGCCTTTAAGTAATGTTTGTGATTTTTAAAAAAAGGACTAAAAACTAATGCTTTGGTCTCCCTTGAGTTCTGCTTTGACAGTTCCCGATGTGAAGACCAATATCACTGCATCATTATGACTGATGATCATTTGTGGAGTAAACAAAAACCAGTGTCCCAGGATGCACTACTTCCAGAATATCTTCTGTCTCTGGAGCCAGTTACCACATTGCAAACATGACAACAAATGAATTGATGATAGCATCTGCTTTATCTGGCTTTTGTCCACATGTCACAACTGTAATGTCGTTAATTGAGACTTTTTTATTTGCTCTAGTCTAGTTGCTTCATTTCCTATTCTCCAAACTGGGCTTAATTTAATCAATGTTGACTGAAAAGCCGTCAGTTTTAATGGTACTACATCTTTTTATCTTTGATGTTTAAGAAACATACAAACCAAATGTTGTCTTAATCTGGAATAGCTGGATTTTCTTACATCACATTAAATATACCAAGATTGTGTCCGCTATTTGTTAAAAATTAACAACTTACACTTGATGGGATTTTAAAAAGTATTTAGAAAGTGCTTAATAAATATTAACTGATATTACTGACATTTCTTTTTATGCTAATGGAAAAAGTCAATAAAATAATAAAATTATGGATTTATCCTGAATGACTTAAGCACTCATTTAACTTATGAAATAACCAGTTAAACTGATATTTCATTTGAATTAAAAAAATAATTTTTAATCCTGGAGATGAATGATGAATAATTCAGTAAGAATTTACTCTCATCTTTTTACTGGCAAATTTAGTCCTACTAAGGAAAAATAGATGGTCTACCTACACTACATGAGAAATCATTGCCTATTAAAAAATTAGCAAGGCATCTTTATTTAAATTAAATTATTCTATAGTCAAGACAAAATAAAAATAGTTTAGTCTGCCTTCCAACACTCACTTATGCCAAAAAGACTTCCAAATTAATTCCATTTATGCTTCGGATAGTTTTTAAGTGGTAGTAGTTTTATCTCTAATGCCATCAACATCAAATTAGTGTACCATCTACCAATTGGTATCAAAATGCAGTCTGAAATAAATTGATGGGTTAATCATAACAGATACATGATTATAATCTCTTTTTTGAATATATGCTCCTCAAGATTAAAAATGAGGTCTTATTCATGTACATAGACATCACAAGCCAATATTCCAGTACACATTGGGTGTTCAATGAGAACTATTTGCTTATATGTATAGAGATTCATTCATCCACTCTATAGCTACACTACTGTTCTCAGGAGAGTTAGAGCCTAAGTGTATGGCCAATATTGCCCTCTAGTGGGTAGCATGCCTAGGTGGTTCTCGGTACTGTAAGTTCCACCTGAGTTTCTACTGGAACACTATTTCCTGTGAGATGTATATGAGACACTGCTGAGAATTTTTTTGATGGGGCAATATCCTTCTAAGATCATAACAGAAACCTAAATAAAGTATGTAGGACACAATTTGAGGGAAGCAAATTGGTTACATCTTTGTACTATTACCATGTTTTAATATGCTTTTTGCCAATAATCCCATATTTTGTGCAAAGACTAATTGGATGGGACTAAAGTGGTTAAAAAAGCTTTTGAGGCACGTGATAAGGGTACTTAAAAACTCTATCAGAGCTATCAAAATCTAGCATATATTTTAACACTGACTTTACTTGGCTTGCAAATTAACAATGTCATAGCACGAAAGCAACTCAATGTAGAGCTTTCTTTGCTCTCATTCTCTCCGTTCTTACTATAGAAGGGAGAAGAATCTTCTCCCTTCTTTCCACTATATGCTCACGCATAACCAGTGATAAGCATGGCCATCACGTCTCTCTACATAAGTCAGAGAGGAGTTGCTGTGATGTTTCTGAATCAGAGACAAGGGCTGAGTTGAATGGATGGCCAGCCATAAACCCTAAGAAATATAGAAATGGAATTCCTGTTCACAAGGCCACTTTTCTCTCTTGCTAGGTTATCTAGGCATTTCCCTCTCTTCTTCAGATCGTCCATTCCCCGTAGCATGCAAATCCACAAGAGATAGCATAGTTTTTTCTGAGCTGATCCCACCGGCTGCTTGCTTGGTGGGAGAATGGGCTGCATGTATGCCTTTCAGTTTAGCATTTGCTTTCTGAACAGTCAGGATAAAAATCAAAGTTATTCCCTATTCAAAAATTAAAAGGTGAAAGAAAGGGCAAAAGCATAGTATTGTCATTAATAAAACTAAGAGTGCTTGCACATGTACAGGGTACAATACTATTAACAACATTGGCAAGAATTTGGCGTGGAGATATGTCCCTGGCAACTATTTTGTGTCCTCCAGCTGCACTAGGCATAACTCAGGAGAATCTAATTTGCATTACTCAGCATTAGACCTGGAAAGACCTAGCTCATCCATCAATGGTCCAGACACCAGCAGCATTTGAGGTGTAATTTGAAGTTGATGAACATTTGCTGTCTAGGAATATAAGGCTGTTTTCTCTTTATACAAAAGAATCTGCACCTGTCTATTGAAGTCAGGGCCAATCGTGGGTAAAACTCTAAACTAATTTGTTTATAGTCTAGACTCCTAGAGCAATAATGCCCTCTTGAGTTCCTCTTTGTTCCTCATGATAGGAGGTCCCCTGGCCATCTTAGGCCTCCCAATGGGTCCCACATATTTATTCAGTGCCAAAACTAAATTATGCTGTTAAAAGACAGGACAGTGGTTGCCTGGGTAGGGAGAGAAACAAAAGGAGCTTGATACTTCTGCACTTCCCTGCCTCATTGCCCACTCATACCCCTAACCTCCCTCTTCCATTCACTAATACTCTTCCATAAAATCATGTGTTCTAGTTTTCAAGGATCCTCTCACCATCAGGTGACAAATAATGTTCATAAGTTAATCAAATTAAATATATTCAGGTATTACTTAAATAATTTCTACAGGCCACATAATTCTCTACCTCGGTGAGAGATCCACAGCTGAATAAGACTCTTAAAGGATAAGTGTCAATAATGAAAATTTCAAGCAAAACATCATGGAGTAGATATTTTCTTTAAGCAAAAAACAAACAAAAAAAACTTTTTGAACATCTTAAATTATGCCTAATTTTACCCTACACAACCATAGCTTGGAGAGCAATGGCCACTTACAGATTTAACAAAAGATTCTCTTTGAACCTTGGTTACATGTAAGTCATGTCAAAATACAAGTCAAAATCTAAATGCGACATCACTACATATGCAGAATGGCTAAAATTTGTATAAGTCAGACAATAACAACCGCTAGAGAGGATGTGGAAAGACTTGATTTCTCATACACTGGTGTATAAACAGGTACAACCACGTTAGTTGGCAGAATCTACTAAAGAGAAATGTTACATATCCAGCAATTCCACTCTCAGGAAGACACCTGACACAAAAACCTATCTACATTCACCAAAAACACATACTAGAAATGTTCAGAACAGCACTAATGATAATACTCCAAAACGAAAACAGTTGTCTACATGGCCATCAGCAGTGGAAGGGATAAAGTGCAGTATATTCACACAGTGTAATTCTGTATAGTAATTAGAATGAATGAACTAAAACTACACACGATAATTTGGCTATATTTCAAATACAATGTTGAATGAGAAAAGCTAGATTACAAGAGAGGCTATGCTGTATGACTTGATTTATACAAAAGTACAAAAACAGGCAAAACTAAATTATGTTGTTAAAAGACAGGATAGTGGTTGCCTGGGTAGTGGGAGAAGCAAAAAGGAAACACAAGGGAGCACAGAAGGACCGTTATGGTTCTGGTTTTATTCTGTTTTTCAATGAGTGTGTTAGCTCTGTGCAAATGTGTCAAGTGATACACTCAGGGTAACATGTACCTTTCTCTTGTACGTTATACTGCAATTTAACGGCTTAAAAATGTAAGCCATAACATATATTATTGCGTCCTCAAAATGATTAGGGACTTAATGCCAAAATAATGACTTTTATTTAACTCCACTATGCATCTGTCGTTGCTAAATTTTTATAGAATCATCGTTACATCTGTGAACAGTGATTAACCTACCCATCAAATTTCCTAGGATACTTCTAATTTGAAATATTTTATTTTTGGTCATATATTGTTCTAATTTGGGGTCCAGAAAATGTAGTCCCTAAAATTATTATCCCTATAACCCAATGGCCAGAGTGATGAACATTAATGATCATAAATTGAGCAACTTAAATTATTTTTCTGGAATATTTTCTAGGCAATGCCCACATGTAGTATATGTAGTATATTTACAAAAGCAAATTATTCACATATGTCTTCTCTTGCCTTATTCTACCTTATGATAATCTAGACAAAGAAAGCCTACAAAATGACAGAAGAATGTTTTAAAAAGAAATAAAAATTGTTCCTGGATCAATGCTACTAACAGTTAAAGTGGTAATATCAAGCATCGTGCCAAAGCAATTAACAGCTAATCATGTCTGGTGATCTGTGAGTTGTCAATGGGAGTTAAGAAAATGATGAATAAAAGTGACAGATAAAGACCAAAGCCAGTGGATCAGTGTGCTAAAGATAAGACTTGATTTTATCCTCACACCTGGTCAGATTGAACCTCCTCCAGTCAAATTAACCCACTACCTTATCATTTCATCCTCTTTAACACCTTTACTCATGCTATTCTGTCCAGAAATAAACACAATTGCAGCTCAAGAATACAATTTGTTTGGAAACTACTGACTTCTATAAGCATTGCCTAAGAGTACTTCTTTTATTTTTATATGAGCAAGTTAAAGAAAGACTCATATTCTTTGTCCAGGTGTATCACCTCTGCATTATTGATCTTACCCTCTTTACGCATTTACTAGAGCAGAACTTCTCAAACTTTGATGTACATACCAGTCACTCGCAGATGGTTAAAAAGAAGGCCGATTCTGACTCAGGAGGTCTGTGGGGGATGGCACTGGAGATTCTGCATTTCTGATGCTGCTGGTCCACGGACCATCTTTTGAGTAACAAGGCCCTAGACAACTTGAAGGAACCACTCTGATCTAGGTTATTATGCATAATTCACAGTCGTGTTTTCAAAGATGTAGCATAGCATCCCAAAGAGGAAACCCCAGACACAGGCATTGTGATCTTGAATCGCTTTCGGGCCAGGGCACTGTGTGGGGTGAAAGGTGGGATGCTTTAATTATCAGGAAGACTCTCTGCCAAACCAAACAAACTCATCATGCTGGAAAGAGCTTTCTGAATAAATGTGTTCCCAGTGACACAGGCCATATTAAAATGGTTTGTGCATGTTGTGCTTAATTTTGGGTCCACAGATTAAAGCATAGATAGAGAAGCTAAAAAGATATACAGGACTTGTATAATGAGGAAGATTTAATGCTACTGCATCCCAGACTAAATCAATAACTGGCAACATAACGGGCCAGATATTGAGAGAACATGATTTGCTTTTCCCTTTCTCTGCTTTAATGGATTCTCTTGCCATTGGATAATTCCATCCTTACAGATTTTATTTTAAAAATTCCTCAAGACAAAATTCCATTTAAGATGATCATGTGTATGTTGAAAAACTAATACCTAAAACCACTTATTCTTGCGGGTAACTAAAATAGTTTTTAAAAATTGATGTCTTACTAGTTACCTTAATGAAACATCCTGCTCTATAATATATACAGTATGAATCAGCTAAGCCCGACTGATATCAGTGTTAATGTGTTCAGAGCAACTATTTGGAAAAGAAATGAGAAGATATTAGTTAAACGATCAAGCAAGGCATGGGAGACTCCAAGGAACATTGATACAGTGGTAGTCATCGGCAACCTCCCCTAATCTGCTTACCACTCACTTTTTAATCTTTTCTTCAGGTCTTATATTACAGCTAAATTTTTAACAACAAATGATTTCAAAAGGCATATAAATTCTATACCTATTACATACTTTTAGGTCGGATCACTTTTTTCTGAAACTTTCATTTCACCTGTTATTTATTTTTACCTCTTGTGTTCTCACCCCGCCACGCCCCCAAATTGCTGGATTGAGTAAATGCCCTCACATGGTTCCAGGAAATTGCTGGAGCCAAGGAGTCATCTTAGAAAACTGAGAGCTACGGAGTAATCAAAACAAACCAATCACATATTGACCTACTTACAATCTTCTTTTTCTTTTATTCTCCGGTCACCAACTGAAAGATTCAGACAACAAAAAAACTGTTGTGAGTATAGCTGAAATCCCTTATCCACAGCACAGGCCAAAAGGTTGCTTTTTGGCCAACATACAATTTAGTTACTTTTCTTAAACACCATATATCCAGGTATTGGTTGACAATTCTCTACAGGTAAAGTAGAGCATTAAGATGTGTTAAGAACACACAACTCTGTTACTAGATTGGCAGTTTCCAGTCTCAGCTCTGCCACTGACCAACAGCAGGACTTCAGATGCTTTACTTTGTGTCATTCCTCTTCAGTTTCCCTGTTAGTAAAACTGGGGTGATGATAGTGCTAACCCCATAAGGGGGGCATCAGTATTAAATGAGTGACTAGACTCACAGAATTAGAATGGTGCCCAGCATGGAAGAACCACTATTACCAGCTTCCAACTCAGTCAGAGATGTCTTAGGGGAAAATTGTGTGCAAGTTTGGCTAAAACATTTATAGGCATGTGGATTCTCAGTAAAATTATGCAAACATAAGAAGCTGTGTTAATAACAGTTTTTATTGTTGGGGAAAATGCTACATGAAATGTTAAGGAGAAAAGTACAAAAATGGTCTAGACACAAGAAGAAACCCAAACGAGTAAAACTGGGAGGTCTATGTAAACTTCTCTGATTGGTGGTGACGGGTGGAGGAAAAACAGAAATTACAGGCCTGGAGTCTCAGTTCTTTTGATCCCATATCATCCTTCCCCATCTGCTGCCTCCCTCCCTGAGTCACTGCCAATCACCTTGTCTGCGAAGCAGCACTGGACTCCCCAGACTAGAGGCCATGAGTCTATCTCTCCAGCTATCCATCTAGGAATAACTTTAGATAGGAGCCTGGAGACCAGTCATTTGCATATATAAGTCAAAAAAATCCTATGATCTAGTACAATTGAAAACAATAACCAATTATGAATTTGTAGCATCACTAAGGTTCTCATTGGGGATCTTCTAGGGAAGGGAGCCTCTCTACTTATGAACCCCTTGTCTATCATCTACAACAATAATGATATTGGTAACAATAGTTGCTCTCACTGATATGTATGCTCCACATAAATATGAAATGTCCAATTTCAAATAAAAAATGTATCTCAAACAAGAAGCAGTACAATTAATCAAAGTATGTGCCTAAACTATCAACACAGTTTTGCCATCTTAATGGTAGTTTGTTTATGCCAGCAGCAAAGAAGCCTGGAGAGCAAGTGGCAAGGGAAATTGCGAAAGGCATTTTATTTTCCACAGCTTGTTGAGAATTGAATATTTTTCCTTGCAAGAAGAGGTCCAAAGCCTGGAAGAACTGATAGTCAGTTGGCGCAAGTTCTGGTGAAAACACAGTGGATGACAGAGAGTTTCCAAGTCCAGCTTCTGTAGTTTGAGCAGCATTGCTTGTGTGACATGCGGTCAAGTGTTGTCTTGCAAGAGGATTGGCCTGTCTCTGTTGACCAATATCTGCTGCTTCATCACAGGCATCCTCATCATTTTGGATAATACCAGTGTTATTATCCAACAGACACCAGTAGCTTCTTTTGATGAATTTTTGGTTTTGGACTGTGTTTCATCACTTCATCTTTATCCAACCATTGTGCGAATGCTTGCGATTGTCAAAAAGATCCCATTTTTCATAATATGTAACAATAAGGTGTAGAGATGGTTCGCCTTTATGTTGTGACAGAAAAGAAAGGCAAGCTTAGAGAGGATTTCTCTTCTGATGCTTATTTAATTCATGTGGTACCCATCTATCCACCTTCTTTGCTGATTTGTTTCAAATGGTTCAATATTGTTGGAATATTAACATCAAACCTTGCTGCTAATTCACAGGTAAGTTGAGATGGATTCGCTTCCACTATAGCTTCATCATCATCCACCTTGGTTTCAGGTCACCCACATGGCTCATTTTCAAGATTAAAATCACCAGAATGGAACTTCTCAAACCATTGACATACTGTGCATTCATTAGCCACATCCTTCCCAAACACTTCGTTGATATTTCGAGCTGTCTGCAATGCATTGGTTCCAGGATGGAAATAATATTTGAAAATAAGAAAAATTTGTGACTTATCCATGGTTTCACAAAAATTGCTCTAAGAAAAATTTTGAAAGATAATCACAAGCCAAAACACGTATTTGAAGGACTGAGGATGCAGCTTCACAATAAAAACAAAACAAGAAGTGTCAAAGTGAAATGTTAGAGATAGCAACTGTCAAACCTAGTACTCAAGGAAATCAGACATTTTATACTTAATAACCTAATATTTAATGTTTCCATCAACCCTATGAGAAGTATATTTTTTGTCCTCATCATAAGAAAACTAAGGCTCAGAAATATTAAGATAGTTGCAAAAAAAATCACACCAGATATAAAACAAAGATTTTTGAGCCAGGTCTCTCTGATTCTTCTATTCTACACAATTTCATAGAGTAAGCTAAAAGTTATGCCTTCTGTGAAGATCTGTACAATTCTCCAAGGCTGTTAACTACTCCTCTGACTCCCATACACATTGCACATTCCCTTTCTGGAGCACCTACAAGACTAAATCATAATTATTTGAGCATAGGCTATAAACGACTCCATGCCAAAACATCATGTTTTTTTTTTCATCCAGTCCTTAGAAAAAATATGAATCTTCAATAATTTTTTTAAATTAAATTTTATTTCTTTTAAGAGACAGGGTCTCATTACATTGCCCAGTCTGGAGTGCAGTGGCTATTCATAGGTGCCATCCCACAAGTGATCAGCACAGGAGTTTTGACCTGCTCTGTTTCTGACCTGAGTTCACCCCTCCTTAAGTAACCTAGTGGCTCCCTTCTCCCAGGAAGTCACTAATTAAGCCGAACTTAGTGCAGACAACCAATTGGCACAGGGCACTCCAGCCCAGATGTTCAAGTGGTCCTCACACCTCAGCCTCCCAAGCAGCTAGGACTACCAGCATGCACCACCATACTGGGCAATGTTCAATAATTTTGGAACATGAATTAACAGATGAACCATAGAAAGAAAAGTGACAACCTTTTCTGCAACCCTTTCACATGGGTTGATACCTTCTAATCAATTCACTTTAAACTTCTATAGGAATACTTGAGGTGTAAATGAGATCTTGCGTATAAATTAAAATGTGTGTTTATAGAGAGTTTACATTTTTTCATGGGTAAACATCTGGGCTCTCAATTCAATCCTAAAAATTTGAATCCCAACTCCACGCCTAATTAGCTTTGTAATTTTGGGAAATTACTTTACTTGTCCAGACTTCAGTTTCCCCATCTATCAAGTAGGGATAATAATAATACCTCTATTTTAGGGTTATTGTGAGGAATAAAGAAGCGAATGTATGTGCAACTCACATGCCAGCTGGGGTCACCCTGCCCACAAGATTAAAGAAGATCGGTTTGAAGCTCTTTTCAACTACTTTGAAAGTCCAATGCCCTCCACAAGAGTTCTGCATAATCCGATGGAGTTTACATTCCCCTTTCATGCCCCTGTCTTTCCTCTTCTTCTGTGGGTGAAGAGATGAGGGACAGAGCAATAGATGATTGGGAAGTAGGTAGGCAGCAGCTAGAAGGCACAACCCTTAGCAAGGAAGTTGCATGTACAGTTGTGGGTCAGAATTACTCCTCTCTCCTCTCCCTGCTTACATAGGAAGTTTTATTTTTTTATTTTTTTTGAGACAGAGTCTCACTGTGTTGCCTGGGCTAGAGTGCCGTGGCATCAGCCTAGCTCACAACAACCTCACACTCCTGGGCTCAAGCAATCCTTCTGCCTCAGCCTCCCAAGTAGTGGGACTACAAGCGTGCCCAGCTAATTTATATATATATATATATTTTTTTTTTTTTTCAGTTGGCCAATTAATCTCTATTTTTAGTAGAGACGGGGTATTGCTCTAGCTCAGGCTGGTTTCGAACTCCTGACCTTGAGCGTTCAGCCCGCCTTGGCCTCCCAGAGTGCTAAGATTACAGGCGTG
>CAUYRT010055518.1:0-37966 GCA_963574885.1 Lepilemur ruficaudatus | reverse complement strand
AGAAATTACTTGGTAAACTAAAAATATATATATTTTAGTTCTTTATGTATTTTATATTCTATAAAATATAGAAAAAATTAGCTGGGCATGGTGGCGCGTGCCTGTAGTCCCAGCTACTCCGGAGGCTGAGGCAGTAGGATCGCTTGAGCCCAAGAGTCTGAGGTTGCTGTGAGCTAGGCTGATGCCACAGCACTCTAGCCTGGGCAACAGAGCGAGATTCTGTCTCAAAAAAAAAAAAAAAAAAAAACTGCAGTTTGCTGGGCTCTGCCTCCAGGGTTTCTGATCCAGCAGGTCTGGGCTGTGCCCTAGAATCTGTATGTCTAACACGCATCCCACACGCCGATGCTGCCGGGCGGGCTGGAGACCACGGTTGGTATCCCACTGGAATCACCTGTGGAGCTTGACAAAATAGTGCTGCCTAGATCCCTCCTCCAGAGATTTTGATGTCACTGGTCTGGGTTCCTGCCTGGCTGTGGGACATTTTAGAAGCCTCCCAAGTGATCCTAATTTGTAGCCCAGATTGAGAGCCGCTGGGCAGTGATGTGGGACATTAGTGTGGGACTTTTGTGCTGCAGGATACCTGGAAGAATTTTGTAAAAATATAAAACATGATTTCATAGCCTAATTTTCAAATCTCGTTTGTTTTTCAGATTTTCTTTTTTGGTCTTGCTTGGATCTGATGTAATCTGAAGAGAAGCTGCAGAGAGAAAGTCCCAAGTCTTCACTGTAACCTTGGCTGCCCTTGTCCTAACTCATGCTGGCACCTTAATTATGACTAACCTGTCAGAGCTTTATGCGGACCAGAAAAGTCGAGCTAATTAGCTGCCTTTCGAATAACAACACTGCATTTAAAAAAAGTTTTTTTCTTACTTTAAACGTAGTTTATTGTATTGCTTTTGCTAAACACCCTTATACCTTCAAAGCCTGCAGGCTGGGTCACCATAATATTTTTGTGTAATGAGTCTCAAAATGACAATGTCCTCTTAATAGTCAGCATGGTATAAACGACATGGTGTCATTTGGGGGTTTGTGTCAGATTCTCTAAGTTCACGTCCATTATAACACCAAAGTACCCACATGGCCAACGGCCATGGTTTTACACTGTTGGATTCATATGGACTTGGAGAGCAACTGATCCAACAATTTTTTTCCTTTCTTTTTCAAAATGAATGAATGAATTTTTAGAGATGGGGTCTCACTCTGTCACCCAAGCTGGAGTACAGTGGTGTCATCATAGCTCACTGCAGCCTCAAACTCCTGGGCTCAAGTTACCCTCCCACCTCAGCTTCCTAAGTAGCTGGGACTATAGGTGCACACCACCATGGCTGGCTAACTTTTTTTTCATTTTTTGTAGAGACAGGCTCTCCCTATGTTGCCCAGGGTGGTCTCAAACTCCTGGCCTCAAGCGATCCTCCTGCCTCAGCCTCCCAGAGTGCTGGGATCACAGGCATGAGCCACTGTGCCTGGCTTCAACGATCTTAATTTACAGAATATTGGGCTCCACAGAGGTGGGACGACTTGCCAAAAGTCATCTCTCTCCCACCAAAAATACATCTAAAATTTAACCTTTCAGCTATTGGTTCACATTGTATTGTATAGAAAAGGTAATTTCTAGGACCTTGTCGAGAGGAAATGGACTCTTTAGGGTCAAAGGAACCAAGGAATGGCCGCTTTTATCAGGTAAAATTGGATCTATGCCAATGGGGATTGGCCAACTATGCCATCAGATGTCATCCCTGTCCCCATCCCCACAGTTTTTTTGTAGCATCCACGGTGGGTGAGGGGATGGGGGAGGCAGATCAGTTGGAACCAGGGATGTTCAGCTCCAAACAAAACCAGTCTGATGCTCAGCTTGTGCTGAACAGTCTCAGCTGTGGGCTTCCTGGACCCAGGAAGAGGGGATTTCTAGATTTCTGCTTCTGCCTGGGCTTGAGACATGGACGCTGCCCTCAGCCAAGGTTAGTACAGTTTTTTTTTTTTCTTAAAAACTTACACCCAAAGCTGCTGGTCTGCTAGAAATCACTGGGGTCATAGGACTCTGGGCAGCCGAGCTGAGCTAACGACCTGCGTGTGGAGACCAGCTGGGCCTCCAGCACCTTGGGGCTCTGCAAGGCCCCCGCCGTAGCCAGGGAGAGGCTGGCGGTGGATGGCGCCTCACTGCTCCCGGCACACACCACCCCTTCTGACTTCTCCCACGTGCTCTGGCTGTGTCGCCTATCAGCGCTGATAACGGCCTGGAAGCTTTCAGAACAGAAGCTTTCCCAGCATGGGCGACTCTCTTTCTTTCTGAAGCACTCACTGACTGGCTGAGGCCCCTGTGGCGGACTGCAGCTCTCTTCTAAGAGGGGTAGATGCTGGGGGTGGGCAGGGAAGACAGGGACGTCTGAGCTCAGGAATCCGAGTTCCAGCCCCAGCTCAGTCCCAGATAAACCACACGCTTCCCAGGCTCTTATCTTACGTATCTAGGTACACCGGGAGTAGCATTTTTATCAGTATTAACATCATTCCTTAAGCATTTCCTCGAAAGAACATCCAGTCTTAAAATCAACATTAGGCCTGTTTGTTTTAAGAAGCACAATTAGGCTAAAAGCAATTATGGACAAGCCTAATTTTGGTGAATATGATATTATTGAGTCAAGAATTCTGAGTCAATTTTCCTTGGAAGCAACTGTCTATTGTTTTCATCTTCATCACAACACTATGTCCAAATTCTGGAACTATATTTACCTCCCAACAGAAGAGAAGCCACCCAGGGCCCCCAGACCCATCCGGACAGGCAGACACTTTGTATCTTCCATCCTTCCCCTCCCTGCAGTGACCCTCTTCCCCAGCGGGTCACTCGGTGTCCAAGGTCTCTCAAGGAATCAGGATGAAACTATGCGGAGCAAAGAATCCAACTGTCCTCTCCAATCAGGAAAGGACACCTGCCACCTCCCAGCTGGCACGGAGTGTGGCTCTAGAGTCTGGCCCTTTAACCAGGAGCTTCCCAGACCTCTCCGTGGGTGACAGAGAATGGGAATATAAACACTGGGTGCCTGGGGAGTCAAGCCAGTGAGCTCGTGAGGGGACCCAGTCAAACTCAATGTGAGAAAAGGGTGAGCATCCAGGGATGGAGAACGGAGGACAGCTGGAATCACACATAAGGAGGGCAGGAAGGAATTTAGCTTCGGCAAATGGATTAAATCCAAGGAGCCTCAGTTTCCTCCTCTGAACACTGGGAATAATGGAATCTACCCTGAGTCTGTGCTGCAGGGTTTTGTGCAGCGTGGAATGAGCCCTCCACCTGCCTAGGTCTTGCTGTGCGTCTGATGTTCTCTCTGTAAGAAGCACGCCCACCCTATCTGCTTGTCACAGTTCTACTGGTCCTTCAAAAGCCAGCTCATGTGCCACACTCTGTGTGAACCCCCATCCCAAGTCCCCTCCCCTCCTTTGACCTTGTCTGTATCCCATCTCTCTCCCACAACACTGATCATATTCTAACTTGTCATAGTCCATGGATTTGTCTGGGCATTTCCTCCCGGGAGCTCCTGAAGGGCAGAGCCGTCTTGCTGGCCTTGATCTCTGCTCCAGCACCCAGAATATTCCAATAAGAGTTTGCTGAATGAAATGGGCATGCAAAGGATTAGATTCAATCCCACCACAATGGGAATGTGAGAGTGAATGACTGATAAAACATATGACACTCTGGAAATAGGGTGTTGGATAATCAAAGAAAAACCTCTTGCAATGTAGTTATGTTTTATACATTAAAATTTATATCATTTATACATTTTTATTATTACTCATTTTGAATAGTAAGATTTATATTAGTCTTACAATGATATATGTTTCATATCTGCAGCCCTCCTTCTTCCTAAAAAAAACTTCAGGCAGCCAGTGATTGCTAATACTAGAGCCTTCTAAGCCACTCCCGGTAACTCTTACTCTGCTTTCCTTTTTTTTTTTTTTTCCCACAGTCCTTATCACCTTCTCAAATAATAGAGTTATCTTAATTATTATCTTCACTGCTTAATGTTTGTTTTTCCCACCAAAATGCAAGCTTTTGCATGCAGGGATCTTGAGGGCGTGTGTTGTTTCTCATTGTATCCTGAGCAGCTAGAACAGCGTCTGGCGCATGGTAGGACACATGGTAGGTGCGCAATAAACCTTTGGTGATCGCAGGCATGCATGAATAAATAACTGTGCCCTTCAACAGCCAGAAAGCCCCAACCCACAAGGGAACTGTCTCACCTGCAGAGATTTAACATGATAGCAGTGAGCCCCTCTGATGTCTCCAAAGGGTACTTTATTTTCAAAACTATGCACTTTCCACTAACCTGTCAAATGCAAGACTTACCTGAATGTTCCTGAGACTAGTCCTCTGGGTACTGAGAATGCCTTCCTCAGACGGATCCTCAACTCACCTGCTGGGTAGTTTGAAACAGGCAGGAGAAAGCAGAAGGTTTTTGCCTGGTCATTAGAAATGCATAGGGCAGAGTCACTGCCTCCCAACTCACCCATCACACTGAATTCAAGCAAGGTGTCAACTCAGCAAGGTCCCCATCAGCTGAACCATAAATGACAGCTGCGGTTACTGAGAAGGTTCTTCCTTAATGGAGCTAGAAGCACCTTCTTAATCCAAACGTGGACTCCAATGAACTGTCAATTCACATAGAGCAACCTGACAACTCCGGGAGGCGATGTATTAATATTAGGTAATAGATCGGGCACGGATACATGGCTTGTTACTTGGTCCACTTTCATCTAACGTTCCCCACTTTGCCCATTACCGCAATCAAGATCAGATATCAACAATGTTCTCCAGGTCCCATGCCCATTCCACCGGGAGATGCCAAGGCCCAAGAACTGGTCAAAAAGGGGCTCCCTTTGAGGCTGGATGTGTACTCCAGTATTTCCCAGCCGAAGGTCTTTAAAACAAAGTGGGAACTGGGATTTTGCGTGGTTTTAATTTTCTTTTGAAAATTGCTTTTAGGTATTTTCCAAATTATCTACAAGAATGGCTATTACTTAATAATAATAGGAAAATGTTTTCGTTGCCCTGCGGTGGAGAGATGTTTTCCTGTGCGTTTGTTTTGTAAGTAAGTGAGGACGGACAGAGGGAGACCGGGGAGAGGCTGAACCATCCCGCCGCGTCTCACACTACAAGGGAGCGCGCCCGCTGCGCGTCCGGAGACGCGGGTCCCAGGAGCACCCTCGGATCGGCGGGCGAGGGGCCCCGAGGCAGGAGCCCCTGACTTACCCGGATCTGGGACGCCGAGAGAGCCGGGTGTGGAGCGGCGTCCGCGCCTGCAGAGCTCTGGGGCTACGACAGCGGAGCTGCGGAGGCACCTCCGCGGGGTGCGCGCGGGGGCGGGCGGGGCCTCCGGGAGCCCGAAGGCGTCCCGCCCTACTCCGCCCGCGCGCTCGGCCTAGCCCGGGGTCCCCAGGGAGACCCCAGCCCAGCCCCGGCCCACACGGGTACCCCCTCGACCCGCACCCTGCGTCCCAGGCCAGCACCGCCGCGCGCGCACTGGGCAGCGCTTGGATCACACCGGGTGGGCTCAGGGCCCACAGAAAGTCTGCGTTAGAACGGAGAGACCACCGACAGACAGACAGACCTACCCTCCTGTGGGAGTCGGGGGTTGGCAGGGTAGAAGCCCCTGCCAGAGTGAAGGACGTCATCCCCAAACCGAGTCACTTCAAAGACGGCTCAAAACCTCACCAGACTTTTTTTTGGCTTTATCCCACTGCCAGTCATGGCCAGGACCTAGTCAGCAAGCATTTATTGAGCATCTACTTAGTGGGTGACCGACCCTGAGCTGAGAGTGCAGCTTGAACCACACAGGCAGGGTCCCAGCGCACCGCAGCCAGCCGCTGGAGGCACCCACGCCGTGGCGCGCACCCCAAAGTCCTTGGGGCCTTTCTGGCGTTTCCAAAGGGCTAACCCTGTAGTCGCCCCCCAGCTCAGCAGGCAGGAATGAGAAGGGGCAGTCCCTGTAAGATAGTCCTGTAAAAATGTTGGGGAGTGACGTCCAGGCTGGGTGTTCTGGGGACAAGGGCGCGTGGGGGCTCTCTGAAGGTCCACCCGGAGTGACAGTCCAGGACTCTACCGACCAAAGCGGAACTGGCATTGCTCTGCACTGCGGTGTGACCATAAACCCACACGGCCACTTTGGAGTCCTGCAGTGCCCATGGCCTTTGACGTGTGACTGTGCCCTGTGAAGTCTATTCTCTGGAAAAGATCAGAACTGTAGAAAAGCCTTACTCATATAAAAGTTCTGTGTAATTTTACTTACAATAATTAGAATCTAAAGGTCTGAAAACAGAAAAATGGTTAATTAAATTATGGTACCTAGGATACAATGTTATTCTACATGGTAGGACATTATATGCAGTCCTTAAGAAAATGTTTACAAATAATTTGTAATAATGTGGGGGATCTTTATATTACAAGGTTAAGTGAAACATATCAACCAGACAAACAAAAAACAAGGCCCTAAATTGCACACACAGGATAGTATTATAGGTATTATTTCAAAAATCTGTAGGGAAACACACCACCATGTTAACATTGTCTGTTAGTGGTGGCCTTCCCTGGAATTTCTTTTATTTATGCTATTCTATGTTTTCCTTACTTTTATTCTCTCCCGTCCTCCCTCCCTCCCTCCCTTCTTTCCTTTTTTTTTTTTTATAACAACTCTATATACTTTAATATTTAGGGAAAAAATACATAAACTTTATCTGAAATTCCCTGGATTCTCTCTCCAGTTCATGCTGTATGTATACAGTATCCTCCTGCCACCTTTTCATAAAGGATTCCACCAGGAGAGAAAATGGATAATGGATTGAAGCAAAATGTTTGTCCCTCCACACATTTATGTGTAACCCTTTTAGTGACAAGTCCTAGACCCGGTAAACACGTGTGGAGCACTCCAGATCAGCTGTGCAGAGTGCTGTCTTCTGTCACACGGTGGAACAATGCCTGCCCACCTGTCACCTGGTTATTGTGAGGACAGTGTGAACGCAAGCACTGTCAAAAGGGAACAGCCTTATGTAAGTGGTGGGGTTCTCTCCATCGCTCCACACACGATGACTTATTCTACCACTACAATGCCGTGGTGTAAGACATGATTGCAGATGAGAAAGAGTGTGTTTGGCTACCCTCAGTGAATTTGAAGTGATTTCCCCTTTCCCTCTTCTCTCTCTCTTTCTTCTCCCCTCACTCTTTCATTCTTACCTCTTCTCATCTTATAGGTATGGTTGACTGTAAAATAATCATAATAATAGAACCACAGCTTACAAAGTCCTTGGGTCACTCTGTCTGTCGGTCTGTCTCTCTCCTTCTCTTCCTCTTCCTCCTCCTCTCTTCTTGGACTCTTTACTAGAGTGGTGGCAAATGTGGCCCCTGCTGCTCTCCGTGGATTTATCTTCATCTCCTATGAACTCCCCCTCAATGCAATGTGACATCCAAAGCCAGAGCTTCAGCCACTTCTCATCTTTTCTTAGGAACATCTCAAATCTTAACTTGCAACTCGGATGTCCCGAGGTGCTCCTAAGGCATCTCACAGGCTACTGGAGGAAGAGAGGCCCAGCTGTCACCAGGAAGGACGGATCTGCAGTGTCACCCACCTAGAATGCAGGATTATGTGGACTATTCTTTACTGTCCCCTACTATTCACTACTATTCACTTGGTGTCCAGTTGCCCCTGAGTTGGCTTGGGGACGTTCCCTGCCCTTTCATTCTTCCTTTGTTGTTTTTTGACCCCTTTACCCCATGGCTCCTACTGTCCTCAGGGATGATTCTCATTGATTGCCCTGGGGCTTCACGATCTTTAGTGACAAACACCCCTGAGGCTCACAGTCTTTCTTTAGCAGCAGCAGAGCATAAGCAGGGTACATCAGTGTGCTAAAATCATACTTTCTTCCCTCTTGAAAGACAAAGGGGAGCAGGTCACTGAAGTCCCCATCCTGTCCCCATGTGACAAGTGATGGGGTGCAGAATGACGGAAGAGAATCTCGCCTGGCCACCTGGGCCATCATCCTCCAGGGCTGTCCACAGCTCTGTCACCTTCCCACACAGATGTCTTAACATGTTTGTATCCTCTCTGATGGCCATTTGGTGCTCTTGAGCCTCTCCTGTCCCCCTTCTTTGACCAACGTCTCCCTGTCTGATTCGCTTGGTCACAGGAGGCCTGCCTCAGTTTCCTCCCGGGACTCCTCTTTGCCTGGGAGTGCTACACATGAGAGGCGTCCTCCCCACCCGCTGTGGTTTCCTGGCATTGTCCAAAGACCTCCTGGAAGATTGCTCTGGTTCCAAGATGAAACCACCCTCAACCTGCTCTGGGCCCTGGAGGCTGTTCCGGCTCATTCCCCACGGCTCTGCTCCTCCAGCAGAGCTTCTAGCTCAGCAGGAGAGGTGCCACCCATCTCTGCAGGACTGACCTTCCCCCTCCAGACCCTTCTTGGTAGGTCTACCCACTGTGTCCAGCTTCACACACCCCGGGTGATGACCCTCCTCCAAATGGGCCCAGAACTTTTCAAGCCTCAACTCTGCAGCAAAGGTCTAAGAGTGGGGGCCACTGGACAGCTCTGAGCCTCTAGGCATGAGTCTGATTTGTTTACTTTAATTTTGAATTTGTTTTTAAGATTAAAAAATTGAGAGCTCTCATATTAAGCAGATTTCTGGTTTCTATTACAAAGTCAAGGGATCTGAAAATGTCATGCCCAACTTTGGCAGAGGACAAACTCATAGGAGCTGATGTTGTCAGGCTCTTACACAAATATGCAAACTAGAGCATTTACCAAGGGGACCCCCCCCACCTCACATTCTCCTCCCCAGGGACACTGAGCAGGCTGCCCTGCTAAACGTCCTGCCTGCTTCATTAGGTACTGGCTTTGTCACTCTGTTCTAGGACCCACTTTCTGCAAAGCCCCTGACCTGGCTGTTCCTTCACTTTGCATAGCCGAGAACTCATTTCCTCATTGAATTGCTTTGACCTTGCCAATTTGTAGTGTCGCAAGTACTTTTTGGCTGTGTCAGGTGTGCACGTTCTATTTGTCATTTTAGAGCAATGGTTATTAAGTTTTTCAGATTCTTCTTGGGAATCTGAAAAAAATTATGGCTCCCCTCTACACCCCCCAAAAAATGTACACATCTAGAACGTTTTACCTCCAATTCAAGAGATTTATAGACCCCCCCTGCTGTGCTAGATGATTTGTGGCTGCCACGTTAGAAACCACTGATTTAGGACTATCTTTTCAATTCCATGGGTCTCTACCGTGTTCCGTGCTGACTAAATGCTACCGAGTGTTGTCTGATTAGTGGATAGCAAGACTGTCCATCAATATAGTCACTTAACCTGCCGCTGCCCAGGTCTTGGGGGCTGCTGCACTAATTCATAGCATTCTCCAGTCACCCAAGGACGACAAGATGCAACTGGCTGTAGACCCACTGATTCAGGCATCACAGCTGCCCTCCCATTTGACAAATAACCACAACCTACACATTGTTAGGAAAAGAGCACAAATCCAATTAAGAAAGCTTTTCCAAAAGAAGTAACAGTGTTCCCACCCCCCCATCTCTCCCCACCTCCTTTTTGTCCCAGCATAATGCTGTGCTGATAGGAACACGGATAAATTAATTACAGTCTGGAATGTTATTTGTGGGTAGGAAAGAACACTAAATCTACTCACACAATGTTTGACATTTGAATATAAACATTGCCTTTATGTTTTTTTTTAAAAAACTCAATCAGTCTGGTTTATGCAGACATAGATATAATCCTTTTAAATGCTGTGGATTTAAGAATCACAAAAGTAACAATAAGCTGGGTGTTTTACCCAGTCAAAGAAGAAGGAGATGTAGGAATGAGATTAGCATCTCTTCAGTCCCTTGCATGTTTTATATTATTTTGGTGAAACTCCAATTCCTGCTAACATAGAAGCACTGTTGTGGCTAATGTCCCTGAAACGGAAGGACATTGGCAACCCTGCATTAAAACCAGTGCAGGTGGCCTTTCTGGGAATATGCGTGAAGGTTACATTTTAGAAATGGGACTGTGACAGCCATTGCCATAGTTTCTGTATTATTTCAACCAGGACCTTAGGCCTGGAAATCTGGATTTTTTCAGAGTTGGTGTGGGCCCCCCATGGGCACTGAATGAATACATGAATGAAACGGAGGTGGTGTCTGGCGTGACCCGAAGGAGGACAAGAGGAAACATTCAAATGAAATCTTCAGAAAAGCGAATTTCAAAAAGACTCAAGTGTAATATTTGTACAATGAAAAGATTTCGATGACAACCTTGATCTTCAAAGTCAGCTCAATTCAGTATTTACTGAGTTCCTATATGGTGTAGGGCACTGAATCAAAAGTCCGGATTTGCCCACCTTGCAGGACAGAGCTGAAATGCCAGCAACTTCCTCTCACCAATGTACCCCCCTTACAACACCCTGAAGACTTCCTGGCAGAAGCGCTTTCTCCCTGCTGGGACAACTGTACAGGTTCCGACAGCACCGCCCTTGGACCCCTATTGCTCTTAGAACTATTCTCTTTCATTTCTGAAGCCCTTGCCAAAGGCTGGCCTGGATCAGCTCTGCCAGGAATCTAACACGAGTTTCCAGGCTGATCTCCTGGCTCATCTGTCCTGGGGTGGCCCATTGTACCACACTTCATTTTCCACCTTACACGTCAGTCATTGATGCCCACATGGGCTCTCCTCCCATGCTGTAAGTTCCCAAAAGACAAGTTATCCCAACTGGCTTGCCTTTCAGTTCTCTATGGTGACCAGCAAGGAGCCTGACACATAGAAAGGGCTTCACAGATAGGTGGATGACTGGTTATTCATCTATCCATGGTTTGGGGAACACCCCTTGCTGAACCAATCATGGACTAGACTGTACCAAGTGGAGGTGCCTGAGTACAACAGAGCCTCAGTGACCATTTGTTGAGTTGAGTTGAACTCGGTGGACTGTTGGAGTATGGACATTCGGACCAGAGAAGCAAGTGGGAGGAATAAGTGTGAATGACAGCATCTAAATTAAAATCTGTTGCCATGACAGAAGATCACACCTTTCTCCTTTGATATTGTTCCTCTGGAAATCACAAAATGCCCAAGGAATCATAAGTGATGCATAACTAGGTAAGTATCAGGGGTTTGCGATGTCCCGATAAAGATAGGGTCCCCTGGCCGAATGTGATGCAAGAGATGAAAGAAACAAAGACACAGACACAGAAATAATATTTAAGAGAGTGGGGAAATCAGGGGACCACCAGCACTCTGGTGCCAAGGTGGCAGTGACTGAAACCCAGCACTTGCTTTTTCTTCTCTTTGCCATGCTGCAAAATACAATGATCTCATGTGAAAAAATCACAGGATACAATGATCAAAGGTCTCAGGGCTCCCTCCAAAATCACAAGGTGTCCTAGCTAATTTCCTTTTCCTTTCAAGAAGTGAAAAACACGTAATTCCTCAGTAGGTACAGCCCTTTTGATCAAGGTAAACTGATTTTATCCCAAGCTCAAGCTATTTACATGGAGATCAATCTTGAACTTCAGTAGCTGTGACCCATTTGATCAAGGAACAAAGAAACTACATACTTTCCACTGGGAGACTGGTTTTATATTAACTGAGGCTTTGTTGATAGAAAGGGAGAGAAGGAACTTGGCCCAGTATTCTAACAATGGAAGTCTTAAGACCCTTCTCCCAGGCTAACATATTGCAATCTACCTCTACAGCCATGAGAAGTTTTCATGTCAGGCTGCTCTGTGGCTTTTCAGGCATGAGATCTCTTAGGCTCTGAGGTTGGAGCATGCTTTGCTGTACTCCCAGATCGCTGATATATGTCCCCCAACTAGGCAGTTAATAGCTTCTTTCAATCCCTGTGCAACAAAGCAGTGAAATGAAAATAAGAAAGACAGGGAAGAGTGTTTTGGACAAGACAGCTCAAGGACTTCATGCTTTGATCCATCTCTCAGCTCTGAACACAAAGCCATGATGGAAAGGTATAAAAATAGAAAGATAAAATGAGATGTCTGGCTCAACAGAAGCAGAAGAGAAACTGCCAGAAGCCTCTGACCCACTGGGCTCTTTGTCTAAACTCAGCAGAGAGTTAGGCTCCTGCCAGGCAAACCCAAGATGGCTGACCCAAGATGGCAGACAGGAACGAAAGACTTGCTTTACATTGGGAACTAGAGTGGGGCCCGGAAAGAAAGAAATAGTGTCCCACCACTGCCTGGAAACCAAGATTTTAGAAGAATTTAGAAGAGATTAGAAGATTTAGAAGATTTTAGAAGATTTAGAAGAGACCCAACCCCTAGCCAGAACCTGAGCTTAGTCACATACTGGCTCCCTGATGGGACAAATGTCTCCAAGATCACTATGGGGTGGAAACCTCAAACTACCATTGTAAAATCTGGTTCAGGATGAGATCCCAGAGTCCAGGTGGAAGCTGTCACAAAATTCTGGCCAAGAAAAGACTGGCTGGATGAGGTAGAGGCAGGTGGGCAGAAAAATGAACAGAAACAAAAAATGAAAACCCACTCAAAATGTATCTAAAAATCAAAACATTTAAACACATGAAGAAATCTAATACTAAAGACAACCAATAATCCTCATTTCATTTTACAAAGTTAGCATACCCTAATACCTAACCATATGAAGACAGGACCAAAGAGGAAAATTATAAGCCAATATCACTCCTGAAAATAGATGTGAAAATGCCAGATAAAATATTAGCAAACTTTGACAGAGTGGATTTTTGAATGTGGCAAGATGGGTCAACTTGAGTGGTGATATGTTTTGGGAGGTCAGCTCACTGCAAATTGTGACTGTAAACATTGTACTGTAAATGCTTTGTAGTGTTCCCCCAATAAAAAAAAAAAAAGCAGTAAAGTAACTTGCAAGAGTAAAGCACATTTTCCCCTGTAATCTATGGTGTGAGATGCCACAGAAGGTTCTTTCCCCCTCTCCGGAGTAACAGATAGAATCATTGATTAAAACTTCACGCATAGTTAGAACTGCTAACAAATAATATCCTGGAGACTTTTCGCTTTGTTACTTTAACTCAAGGAGAGTCACGACGAAATAATACTAAGTCACAATCCGCAGCCGCTTCTGAGCGAGATAAAGAACAGGAGAGCAAAAGGCCTCCAGCCACATTATTGTGCCACGCCGGGTCCTGGGTGGGGGGAGGGTGAAGGCAGGTGGGCTGGGGCAGGGGCACTGCCAGACCCGGTGGTGGGGACAGTCCCTTCAGGGCGGATCCTCAGTACCCGGGGTGAGTCCTCTTCCTTCCAGGCTGTTTCTACCAAGCGCAGGCCTCTGGTGCACATCGCCTTTCATTCAGGTGGACCAAAAACATGCTCGGACGGCAGCGTGGGGATTAAGTTTAAGCAAGAACCAAAGTCCAGAACCCGTCTGGAATATTTATAAAATTTTTCATAGGGCTGGAACAATAACCTCCAAATGACATCACCATTAAAGTTACAGAAAGAGGCTGGGTGTGACGGCTCACACCTGTAATCGTAGCACTTTGGGAGGCCAAGGCGGGAGAGACCAGCCTGGGCAGCATGGTGAGACCCCGTCTCTACAAAAAATAAAAAAATTAGCCCGGCGTGGTGGTGGCACATGCCTGTAGTTCCAACTACTCGGAAGGCTGAGGCAGGAGGATCCCTTGAGCCCATGAGTTTGAGGTTACAGTGAACTGTGATCATGCCACTGCACTCCAGCCTGGCCAACACAGCGAGATCCTGGGCCAACAAAAAATAAAGATGTTCCAGAAAGGTGCAAGAATGATTGGGACAGTCAGCGACAGTGCTCCAGATGTTAACTCGGCTTCTGTGCCAGAAGTTTCTCACTTTCCGGGTCCTTCTTTGGGCTAGAGGGAAGGGACATGGGGGTTTCTGATTCAAAGGCTACAGAGTGGTCCTATTTTCGGTCATGTCTTTACCAAAAGCAGAAAAGCCAGATCCTTCGGCCACTTATGAAATGCTGCAGTTTGCTGTCAACCAGCGAATACGGACATCGATTGATCTCTCCTAAAGTGCTGGTCACAGCAGCATCCGTCAGGCTGCTCCACACAGCCTGCCCTTGCCTGCCACCCGCGTGTGTGTGTGTGCATGTGTGTGCACACGCGTGTGTGTGTGTGTGCAGCAGCTGCCTCGGCGCTGCTCTCGGTTATCCGCCCAGCTGCTCTGCACAGCCACGTCCTCCCCCACGCCTACGGCTTCTTATCCACACCAGAAACGCTTGGGCACAGCCAAGCTTTATTGTCCCCCTGCCGCCTCTGCGTGACATCAGAGAGGGAATGTGGCGGGACACTGTCTCTCCGCATCTGCCGTAATTCCTCACAGCACCACCTATGAGGCGTCGTGAGTGATGAGAATTTGATGAAGGCCCGAGGGCAGCCGCAGTGATTTAGTGGGTTTCTGGAACTTCAGACTGTCTGCGAACGTGACTCTTTCTATGCCTGGTCCCCAGTGTGGCCGCGTCTTGCCCATAGTGCACTTACGTCTCCCAGCACAAACCCTCGTGTCCCCTTGGATAAGGGGCCTAATGTGTCATCTGTTACTCCAGCGCCACCACTGAAGGCCCCAGGAACCGATCGATTCATGGCTTCCGGATAAACGTGCATTCCGCAGCATGTCGCATCCGTGGGGCTGATCTCACCAGACAACGGGCCGGCAGGGGCAGTACCAGTAGGAAGACAGAGAGGGTAGAATTAAAGATGATTTTGGGTTGTTGGCTGAGCGGTTGATGGTGCCAATCGCTGCTGAGCTGGAGGAGGACGTGGCGTTGCTTTTCCTAGAGTCCGAGTCACTCGGGAGGCATAAGACTGGCACGAGCTCGGAGGACAGGACTCCAACTGGCATTTGCTCTTCTAACTCTACCACAATACTCGAAGTATGAGACGCAGTGATTAGCAAGCGTTCTTCCTGTTTGTAGATCGTCCAAGGTCAAGAATACAGGTCTTTTAGTAGTTTTGGTATTAAAACTGTGCACACAGTCATCTTTTACCAGGGCCAGTGTTAATTATTACAGACAGCACACATCAGCTTCTTGTTAAGAAACAAAATCATTCCTCTTGCTGACCTTCCTTGGCTATAGAGAGACAAAGGAAATATTAATATCTTACATTACAGCTTTTTTGTGACTAAAGCCAAATGACATTCATGTTTATGTATTTTATTCAATAATTCTCTCAATGAACAGCAAGGAAGGACAAAAGTTTATTTTCCTTATTTTCTTTTTCTTTCTTTTTTTCTCTTTGAGACAGAGTCTTGCTCTGTCACCTGGGCTAGAGTGCCGTGGCGTCAGCCTAGCTCACAGCAACCTCAAACTCCTGGGCTCAAGCAATCCTCCTGCCTCAGCCTCCCAAATAGCTGGGATTACAGGTGCACAGCACCACATCTGGCTGATTTTTTTTTTCTATTTTTAGTAGAGACGGGGTCTTACTCTTGCTCAGGATGGTCTTAAACTCCTGACCTCAAGCGATCCTCCCACTTGGGCCTCCCAGAGTGCTAGGAATATGGGCGTGAGCCACCGCACCCTGACTATTTTCCTTATTGTCAAGCAACCCCTAATATTATTATCATACTTAGAGAAGGAGTCCCACAGGTATAAATCTTGGCAGGTCCCACTAAGGATTTTCCAACACTGTAGTGCTGGTCCAGTGACTTAAATTGTCATGCTCCGCTCTGACCAAGCAACTCTCTGAGTGAGCGCAGGGAGTGGCCAAAGATAACCTAGCTGAGGGCTCCTGTTCAATATCCCTAACTTGCCCTGTCCCAGAGGCAGTAACTCTGTGAGTATAAGGCCATCACGAGGACCCCTCCAAGGAGGGGCGGGGAGGCCCAGCTGCACAGAAGCACGTGCGCCCCAGAAGCCTGACGTTCTGTGGGCGCAAGGCTGTGGAGGAGGTGGGAAGGGCATCCTTCCATTGCACTTGTGACGTGTGTGTTTATCTCTTTGAAAAGTCTCAAACTGAAGCACGCCATGTTGAGCAGCTGGGCAATCTATATGGCAAACTGCTACCTGAAGACGATCCTTCGTCTCTCTCCACGGGCTCTTGCCGGATCTGACTTGGCAACCCCACGTGCTGCCGCTTGATGGGCGGAAGGGCCACGTGGGCTCTGCCGTCACCCTGACGCCGAATTCATTTAACCCTCTTCACTGTGGCTTTTCTAAACACGATCATCGTGGCTTTAAAACCAACAATTATTTAGGAAAACAAATCAGTGACAACAGGCATAAATATTGTAGCTTAGAAACATTATGTTGAGCACCTATTAGTCTTAAGGAGGAAAGTAATTTTCAATTCAACAAAATGCAGCCGTTAAATAAAATGTTTAAATTAACATAATCCACCTCTTAATGCTAATGAAAATTAATGATATTACTTTTTTTTTTTTACAATTGTGACCATGCTCTAGAAATGAGGTGATCTGGTTTCCAAACAATTTAGGAGCGTTTCTCATCCATTACCCATGCACTTCTAGCACATAACCTTTTGCAGAGTGTCATAAAATGTTCGTTCGGTGGGACTGTTCATCCCATAGGACGTGGTCAACTTTACAATGCAGCCCCAATTGCTTCTGTTGCCTTGCGTTTCCAAAGATAATTTTGTATTGCAAAAACAACACATCTCATGTAGCCATAACGACGAAATGCATAAGCAATTAGACGAATAGTAAGAGGGTGAGGTGACATTCCACTTTATATCAGTCCTGAGGGGAAAACCCATTCTCGTCTAGTTTGCTCCATCAAACCTACAAAAATTCTTTCCTCGTTCGCTGTGTGAGTGACCGTGGTTGTGATAACAACAGCCGCCTAGGCTCTGCAGCACAGGGCCCAACACTCACTCACCAAGGGCTTCGCTTCCCACCTTCTGGAGCCTAGAAGGGAGTGACCTGGAGGTTTGGGCAACGGGGCCGCGGACTACAGCTGAGGCCGCCGTTCGATTCAGACAGTGCAGGCACGGAGGAAGGAAACGGCCCCTACTGCCTGCTGTCCCCTTTGTCCTGGGTCATCCTGTCTCCCAGAGAGGGCCTTGAGGGTCCAGCACCCAGCCCAGCAGTCCCTCACATATACCAGGAGATAGATCCCCGCGTGAAGTTCAGGTAACCGGCATTTTTTAAAAGAGGTCCTTTAAAGAAATAACAGTTAACACTTTCTCTGAAATGGCAGTGAGTTGAGCTGCTGGAGACACGGACCCCGCTGTGCCGCACACGCAAACTCAGTCGGGCTCACACCCGCCCGCGAGTTAAGTGCTAACTGCGCTCCCCCTTTACAAGACAGAAACTGAAGGTGATTTGCCCAAGACCGCGCCACGTGTATTGAAGTCATAATCTGGACCAGGGTGATCTCGCTGAAGGAATCTGTTTACTTTGTCTCCCAAGCTAAAATACTAGAGGAATAATGGTACCAAAAGTAAATCCCCAGGAAATGAAGAAAGCACTCTGAAGTTTAAAAATAACTTTATTAATATTTCCAACTAGATGATAATAAACGTTGGCTTTTACACAAGAACAGGATCATGCTCTCCCCTGATGGTTTTGATACAGACACAAATGCCTGCAGTTGCATGATGTTCATGTGCAGACTTCGTCACAAATATACTGGTTACAATTGATCAGAGTAAGACGGGACATTTGAATGTGACTCTTGGTCCAACAGCCATACAAATGTTTGGCTGGCAGCCAAAATATCTCCCGAATTTCAGAACCTGTTGAACAAGCAAGTGCGAGCTGTCATAAGAAGACTTTCTAGGTCATTTCATAAACACATATTTAGAAAATTATAGAGGGGTAGAAAATAATTAAAATCCAATTCATTACTAGGTTTAATAGGCAGTATTGTCAATGAATATTAGCACTATGAAATTAGCATAAAGCATCTGAAAATGCATTAGTCCGACCGTACAACGCTCGTGTTAATATTCCGTGATTTGAAGAATGTCACGATGGCTCTTCATTTAGAATGAGAACATCCAGGTAATGAAACTGTGTGATGGTCATAAAGTGTGAAGGTTAAGATGATTGGGCTTCTGCTGTGTAGGTTGATTTAACAGGTTCCATTAGCATTTCCCAGGAGTAGCACTAATTCCAGCTAAAATCTTTTTACCAGCTGTCGGAATATCTACTTGCAAGTTGCTGTATAGGGCGTCCCCGCCTCTCTGGCTGAGCCTGAGATTTTCCAAGCCCGGGGTTCTGTCTCTATCAGCAGACAGGCCTGTGGGAGCGCCCCGTGCTGCCACTCGGCTTGTGGCTCCCGGGATTCAAGAGGTCACTTCCGACCAGCCACGGCTTCTTGTAGCAGCCATGCACCTGTTCATTCAAAAGGAATGTGTCTGTTCTCCGTGTGGACCTACCTTGATATAGGTTAACAGCAAGCAATGCAAGGAAATTAAATGCCCAGGTTAAATGCGATGATTTAAATATTCAAGTTCCACAGTAGTCAAAGAGGCAGCGAGATGAGCTTATAAACAAGAGAGCGCTCACACTCTTCTCTCTCTCACGCTGGCACGCTCACCCAGAGAAGCACAGGGAGCTGCCTGTTCTGTCCCTTTGCTCTTTGAATACACCAGGACTCTGCTGAGGCCCCGTAATTGAGTTATGGCCATCACCCATATATTAGATTCCAGCCTGAGCCATGGCAAGTCTAAGTAATAGATTGAAAAATACAATTATTGCTTACCTACAGAATTCCTTTGCTTGGGAGGCGAGGCATATATATCAGAAAAGTTGTTGTGTTTTCTTCCCCAGGCCTATTCAATAAATGAACATTACACCAGGATTCTTACACACAGTATCTCTGAAATGGGTTTTGTATTGATTTTTGTAACTGCCCTGTTAGATGACGTTATCCCTTAGTGTGCCGGGTTTAGACTGGTCCGCCCGGAGCAGGTCATTGAGGTGATAACTGTCATTTGGAGGGACAGAAAAGCAATCATAGTTTTTTCATTACTTACTGTTTTCCCCCTGCGAGTGTGGGATCATTTGACATATTATGGCTTCTGTGATTTAAGCTGCATTTCTAAATTAAGTGCTAGAATATCACGCTATGGGTTTAGAGAAATCAGCTTGATGTCAAAGAACCACAGGCCCGGTGGGTCACGTGTATGCATGATGCCTTCAGGGATGTGCTTCTGAAATTTCGAGAGAGATGGGTTGCTAATTTCAGAAATAAATGTATGCCTATACTTGAAAAGTGTTGCATGCAAATCAGAATAAATACAGCAAATTATAGCTTCCTCCTTTATTTTATTTTATTTTTTTAGTTTTATAATCATTGTCAGGAAAAAATACTGGAGAGTATAAAACCAGTTTTATCACATACGGATTTTTAAAATTCTAATACATAAAGGTAACATTAATTTTTAAATTGCATCAATTTAATGAAAGATATTTTTACTAGCAACTGCTGTTGGACTGCCTAACATAAAGACATAGAGATTTCAACCTGGAGCACACTGAGCGATCGTTTCTAAGGAAGAATTAAGGGCTAACGCGTCAGTCTACAAGATGGTAGGTTCTGTAGGGTGGTGCCAAACTGTCCGTCCAGCGTCATGTTCTGGCTGCACGTGGTGTCCGCCCCAGCCGCGCCCGTGTGGGGCTGCAGAAGGTTCAGGCTGGCGGACGGCAAACACCCGGGCAGTGCAGGTGCCTCCTTCGGGCTGGACTCCAAGGACTCATGATGTGTTGTTACTCTGGGACTCTCCAGGGTTCATTTTTCCAGCGGGATGTACGTGCCTTTCCCTTCATTCTATGCAGTGGGACTGTTCCAACAATTTCGATTCCTTTTTATATTTTTAAAATTAATGCTCTCAAGCTCATACTCTCTCTAGCAATAGTCTTTGAACCAGTAAGTATGCCTGGGTCATTCCCAACATAAAACACTCAAAATAATTCACTCCCGCAAATCCGACTTACCGTCCGGCGGCCTCTCCTGCTCCTGTTCCCAGCTCTCCTTTCCATGACCAGGCTGTTTCCTATTCCTTGGTTCCCCATGATCTTGCTCTCCCTTCAGTAAGACCAGCGCAAACTTGGGAATTCACAGGAAGTAATAATATCCTCCATGGCCAGGGTCCCCAACCCCTGGTCCCAGTCCTTGGCCAGTGAGGCACCAGGCCAAAGAGCTCCGTCGTCCCCCACCCCACAATGCCACAACCCCCCAGTCTATGGAAAACTATGTTCCATGAAACTTGGGAAAGGGAAACATGGCCCAGGCCACAGGAGGTGAGCCCCGGGCGAGTGAAGCTTCGTCTGTGTTTACAGCCGCTCCCCATGGCTCACCGCCTGAGCTCCCCCCTCCTCGAGTCCCCACCCCTCGTCCATGGCAAAACTGTCTTCCATGCAACCAGTCCCTGGTGCCAAAAAGTCTAGGGACCGCTGCTATATGGTGTTAAAGTAATTGAGAATTTGAGTTATAATTCGCCTGACGTTTCTGTGATAGTATACTCTTCCTTTCTCCTTGAACTTTCTCCTTCTACCATGTTGCTGAGAATGCACTTTCTTGTTACTCTTCCTCTTCTCTGGCCATTCTTTAAATAAAACATACTGTGAAATACTATGTTTTCTGATTTTTCATTAAATACATTATTATTTATCTACTGATGCAAAACAAATCACCCCAAATCTTAGCAGCTTAAAATAACAAACATCTATTGTCTTAACTGCAGTGGGTCAGGAATTGAGCAAAGCTGAGCTGGGTTCTCCCAGAGTTTTTCCCGGGGCTGCAATTCAAGACATCAGGAGCAGCTGAGCAGGCTCCGATGGGGAAGGGTCTGTTTCCAAACAGGAATGGCTGTTGGCAGAAGCCTGCTCCTTGTGGGCTATTGGATTTGGGCACCTTAGCTTCTAGGTGGGTGAGAGGGACCCTCAGGTCCTTGTCATAAGGGTTTCTTCAATGCAGTGGCTCACCTCAATAAAGTATGCAAGCTAAGAAGCCGCCAGGACCAGCCTGCTAGCAAGAAGGAAATAGCCATCTTTAGTTTTGCAATGGGAGATATGACGTCATATCTCCTTCTCTTGCCCAGCTGGTATCCTGGGCTTGTTTTTTAGGGCACTAATGGAACTATCTCACATACTATAATATAAACTCTAACTCGCTGTGTCTTTATGTCCTTGGGGCCAGCTCCACGTTCCATGGACAGACACTGAGCGTGCCTTACGCACGTGACGCTATTAAAACACAGGCAGCGAACAGTCTTAAGTGGATGAATTTTTTCACACACATCCCGCTCTCCCCATTCTCTCTAATGTGCCATGGCCTTGCTACTGTGGAAGATGATCCCGCCAAAACTGTCAGATAAATTCTACTTATTGAAATTGAAATATGTCGGAATAAATTAATATTCTGAAATAAGAAAAAATTGACAAAGAAATTAAGTATGGATACTGCTATGGTCTGAATACTGTGTCTCCCCAAAATTTATGTATTGAAATCCCTACTCCTAAGGTGATGGTATTAGGAGGGGGAGCCTTTTAAAAGGTCATGAGTATGTGGGGGTGGAGCCCTCACCAATGGGATCAGTGTGCTTATAAAAGAGGCCCTAAAGGGAAGCCTTCTTCCTGACCTCATATGGGGACACAGTGAGAAGGTGCCACCTATGAACCATGAAGCCGGCCCTTGCCAAATCTGCTGGAACCTTTATCTTGGACTTCTCAGCATCCAGAACTATGAGAAATGAATTTCTATTGCGTATAAGCTACTCAGTTCATGGTATTTTGTTCTAGCTGATCAAACATACTAAGACAAATGCAAATGTCCAATTTGGTTATCCATATATTTTTCTCCTTAAACAATCACGTGGTTTAGCATTTAGTTCATTTAGAAAGCAAAGCGCTTATGCACCCCTCCCTTTTGGAGAAGCAAATGCATCCAGAAAGACTTCAGTCCAGATCCCATTTGTGATTCCAATAAAATTTTTTTGGAATTTTTCTCCATATATAAAATGGATTTGCCCCCAAGGGGATAGCACCTCACACCTGTTAGAATGGCTGTTAGTAAAAAATAAAAACACATCTTGAAGAAGACATGTAGAAAAGGGGACACTGTTGGTGGGAATATAAATTAGTGCAGTCACTGTGGAAAACAGTGTGGAGGTTCCACAACAAACTAAAAGTAGAACGGCCGTATGAAACAGCAATCCCACGTCCCGGTGTGTAGCCGAAGGCGTTGAAATCGGGACTTGTGAAGTCCCGTGTTCACCACGGCATCACTCACAGCAGCCAAGACAGAGAAACAGCCTACGCCCCATGCGCAGGTGAATGGACGAAGAAAAAATGACACGTATGTGCAACATAATATTATTCAGTCTTTAAAAAAAAAGGAAATCCTGCCGTTTGCAACAAAATTGATGAAGCTGGAGGACATCATGCTAGGTGAAATAAGCTGGTGACAAATGGACAAATACGACACGATACCTCTTTTATGACAACTCTAAAAGAGCCAGGGTCGGGGAAGCAGCAGGTAGAATGGCCGTTGCCAGAGGATGGGGCGAGAGGAGCGGGCAGGTGTTAGTCGGAGGGAGACGGTGTCTGTCACAAAAGACGAACCAGTCCTAGACGCCTACCGCACCACACGGGACTACAGTAAGCAACTGTGCTGTACACTTAAACATGTGCTAAGTGGGTAGACGTGTTGTGCTCTTATCACAAAATAATAATGGTAATAAATAAAACTGGTGGAAGAAAACTTTCGGAGGTGATGGGCAGGTTCCTGGCATATATTGCAGGGATAGTTTCATGGATCTGTACTTATCTGCAAACTCATGAAGCTGTATATATTAAATATATACAGATTTTTAATGTCAATCATAACTAAATAAAGTGGTTTAAAAAACATAGAAAAATAAACTGCGTTTGCTAAAATAACTGTTAGCAAGTTTTTCAGGTGAAAAATGTTTTAATGGGATAATTCTTATAGCAATTTTAATGAATTATTTTATTTTATCTAGTGATTATACAGGCAGTGAGTTTGAATATTCTCTGCTTTTTATCGGAATATAATGTGAACAGTTTGACAATTTTTTTGTTGTTGTTGCTTTGGATCTGATTTGCCTTATAAGCAATACCTAATTAATGTTCCGTTTTAAAGCCTGAACTGAAGACAGAGACAAAGAAAGACACTATCAGAAACATTTGTTTTAACCGAGTATTTGGACCTGCATATTAGAAAATATTCTCTTTCTATCCTGGGGATTTACTGACGCTTTCCTATTCCTTTTAATAGATGAATTCAGCCATGAAGTTATATATAAATAGATGACGTCTGAAGCTTTGAAATTCCAAATAAGCTTCATAAGGAAATTATTTCTTTCTTTCAAGCATATTATATGATATGGCTTCTTTTCTGTATAGTGAATGCACGCTTTTTCAAACGTTTCAATTGAATTAACGAAAGTATGTATTGTAGCATAAGTATCTTCTTCAGAACTTGGTTTCAAAAGTGTATCTAAGTAACTTAAAATCTGTATTTAGTATCTTGAATAGAAACACAGAAGATTAGCATTCAAAATTTTTAGAATATGCCCTGATGCGTGGTGCGCCCATAACTCAGGATGGGCCTTTTAATAGCGATCATCCTTCCGGGCACGGACGCTGTTGCCCACGGCAGCGGGAAGAAGGGGCCGCGCCGTGAGACCCTGCGCAGGCGGCTCCTTCATCCACTCTAAGCCAGCGGTGTGGCTCTTCATGGCTTTTCTGAATCGGTCCATCTTCATTCAGGAATGTAAAAGGACTTTAAAGTAGATTTACTTGGACTGCAAAACTGGGCAAGAAAAGATTATAGCAAATCTTCTCAGCAGCTCTATTATATTTCAATTGGTCTTTTTTAAAAAATGGGGGGTGCACCCTGAAGGGGGGGCTTTAAGTGGCAGTTCGGAAGGCTTTCGAATTTGGCAGAATATAAGTTTTTGTTTTAGCCACAAGTGTGATTAGAATAAGTTGCTCTTAATCTTTGAAATTTATCCGGGTGCATGTGGACACTTGTTTCTTGGACCATACTTAATGCGTTAAGGTGGGAAGAACTAATTTTAATGCAATGTAATTGTTAACAGAGTCAAGTTTTCCAGAATAATGGGGTGAATTCAGTAAATTCTCCCCTCCAAAATCAATGATGAAATCGAACAACATTGTCAGAAATCATCATTTTTAGAATCCAGGAACCTAACTAATGCTAGACAAAAATTGGTAAGCATTTAGGCAAGAAAGACTATCCAACCACGGGTCAGAGCAGGAGGACTTTGTGACATTTTCATCTAGGGCAGCTCCTGTCCCCCCCCCGACCTACTAGCACAGAGGTTCCTTAAGAGGGATGTGAGCCATGAAACCCAAGAGCTTTGTTTCCGGAGGAAACGGACTTGATTTGGAACAGAGGAAACCAGGTCCGTGGTAGTCACTGGAAACCCTGACCATCTCAGTGACAAATGTATGGGGACAGCCAATGCTGTAGTGGTCTGGAGTTGTCAGCTGGGGCAAATGACAGACCACCCGAGGAGCCAAATATTTACCTGGGAGACACAGGAATGACACAGCTGCAGGGAGCCTTTATTAGCTTCCGCATTGATATGGTTTGGGGGTTGGGCTCTCCAAATCTCTGCTGAAATCTGATCCCCAGTGTTGGAGGTGGGCCCTGGTGGGAGGTGTTTGGGCCATGGGGTGGATCCCTCACGAAGGGCTTGGTGCCATGCCCGTGGTTATGAGTGAGTCTCACTGTATTAGTTCATTGAGAGCCGGTTGTTTAAAAGAGCCTGGCTCCCCCTCCTCTCTCCCTTGCTCCTTTTGTCACCATGTGAAACGCCTGCTCCCCCTTTGCCTTCCACATTGGTTGGAAGCTCCCTGAAGCCCTCACCAGAAGCAGATGCTGGTGCCATGCTTCTTGTACAGTCTGCAGAACCGTGAGAAAAATAAACCTGTTTTCGTTATAAATTACCCAGCCTCAGGTATTTTCCTTATAGCAACGCACAATGACCTAACACACACATTACCCTAGTGGCCTGGAAGTTTACCTGGTCAAGCTGTGCACGCTCTAAGAAGGGACCAGAGAGAGCCCTAGCTGCCCACCTATCCTTATGTGACCCTGAGTTGATATTTACATGTGGAAGGGCACGGGAGAGGCCAGAGGAAAGTAAAAGCCAGGGAAAGATTTAAACAGCTTGATTTGAATATGTTCTCTAAACCACACATAGATTCCTCAGCAAATGCTGTAAGTCTTGCTGGCTCAGGATGTTTGATCAAGTCATCTGACAAATTACTGGCTGACCACGAAGCTACGCTAATATTGTATGACCTCTAGGAACCACAGTTAAGTGTAAATACAAGAATTAAACAAAAAATCTCAGCAGAAACATCAATAGCTGCATACCTCTGCAGAGATAGACTTTAACGAATATTTACAGATAAATTACTCATAAGAAAATCGGTAACAATGATTTCCAGGATGTAATAAGAATTCAGAGTTACTACAGTATTATGTAAAATGCCCAGTTTAAAAAAAAAAAAAAAAGCAAGACTTACAAAGAAAGTGGAAAAAACTTACAGTTGGAGAAACCTTTTCTGAATGGTATAGATGTTAGACTTAATAGAAAAAAAACTTTAAAACGGTACTATAAATACTTTTTTAAAAAATAAAAGAAACCATGTTTGAAAGTTAAAGAAAATTGATTATGTTGATTATGCCAATGATGCATCAAATGGAGAATGTTAATAAAGAATACACATTGTAAAAAGAATGATATGCTTATTGCAGAATTTAAAAGTACAGTTCATTTGACTTATCAGAAGAAAAATGTCAATAAAGTCCGTGATACATGAATAGAAATTATCTAATGTCAAGAACTTAAAGAAAAATCATGAAGAAAAATAGTGCCTCTGAGACTTGAGTGGCACCATCAACCATACCGAATAAGTATTATGATCATTCCAGAAGGACAGAAGAGAGAGGAAGGAACAGAAAACAAACATACCTGAAGCAACACTAGCAGGCAGAGACGCTGAGCAAACTCCACATTGAGATCCATGCCAGATACATCACAATCAAACTTCTGAAAGACAAAGATAAACAGGAAATCCTGAAATAAGGATCAGAAATATAACTTATGAACAGGAAAAATGTTTAAAAAAGTTCTTTGGGGAGGAGGAAAATGGTATGCACAAAAAACTCACATCTATATTTTAAAAGAAAAAATATTGAAGAAGAAATAAGTGAAAATAAAATAAAATCTTTTATTTTTCTTATTCTTAATACATTAAAAATAAAAGTATAAGTGATAGCAGTAAGAATATACTGGATGATTATAGCATATGGATAACTAAAATAGAGAAATGATAGGCTTTTCAATAAATGCTATTGGAAGAATTTTGTTTCTATATTTCAAAAATGAGCCTAGACACTAATCATGTACCTTTCACAAAAATTAACTCAAAATGGATCATAGACCTCAATATAACATGCAGATGTTTTATAAAATATCTAGGTAACCTTGGGCTCGACTTTGAGTGTTGAGATACAACTCTGAAAGAACTCTCCAGGGAATAACAGTAATAACAGGCTGGACTTAATCAAAAACCTCTGGTCTGCTAAAAATCTTAAGTGCTTAAAAAGACAAACCACAGATTGGAAGAAAATATTTGCAAAATATATATTTGTAAAGACTTGCACCCAAAAATATAAAAATAACCTCTAAAACTCCACAATAAGTAATAATAAACAACTCAGTTAACACATGAGCAAAAGATCTGAGCCTCAGAGGAAAAATACTTATTGCAAATAAGCATTTGAAAAGCAGCTCAATATAATTTGTCACTAATGGACTGCACATTAAAATAACATTACACACCTTATGAGAGACAGACAGAAAGAGAGACAGAGAGAGAAAGAAATCTTACATTGCCAGGAAATAATGAGGTTCTAAAAAACAAAGAAATAAAATAAAATAAAATAGGTAAAGAAAACTGCAATTCTTTTAGAAGAAAGGTACCACAATCCAGAGCCTTCACAGCATAATATTTACAATTTCGGGGATACAGTGCAAAAGTACTAGACATAAAGACACAAAAATTTCCACTTTTTTTTAAAATTTGTTGTGACATGTTTTGTGGCCTAAGATGTGATCAATCTTAGAGAATGTACCATGAGCTGATGAGAAGAAGATATACACAGTGTTTTTTTGGATAGAATGTTCTGTAAATGTTTGTTAGGCCCATTTGTTCTAGAGTTCCATTTAAGTTGGTTGTTTCTTTGCTTATTTTCTGCTTGGAAGATCTGTCTCATTCTGTCAGTGGGTGTTGAAGTCCCCAGCTATTAGGGTGCTGCTGTTTATTATTTTGTTTAGATCAAGTTGGGTTTGCTTTATGAATCTGGGTGTACCTGTATTAGATGCATAAATATTTAGGGTTGTTATGTATTCTTGTTGAATTGTTCCTTTCACCATTATGTAATGACCATCTTGGTCTTTCTTTATTTTTCCTGATTTGAAGTCTAGGTTACCTGATATGAGAATGGCTACACCAGCTTTCTTTTGGTTTCCATTTGCGTGGAATACTGTTTTCCATCCCTTCACCTTGAGTCTGAATGAGTCCTTGTGGGTTTGATGTGTTTCCTGAAGACAGCAGATACTTGGTTTGTATTTTTTATTCATTCAGTCAGCCTGTGTCCCTTGAGTGGGGATTTCAAGCCATTGACATTTACTGAAAGAATTGACAAGTGGGGTGGGTTTCTGTTCATCCAGTTCAGTAGAATTTTATTGCTTTGATTTACCTCTTGAGTCATTGTGGTATCCAGGCTCTGATCTTTAGCTTTTGGGTGGTTTTACACTGGTGGGTGACTATTGTGCTTATCCGTGTATAATGCAGTTCTGAGTACTTTCTGCAGGGCAGGTCTCATCTTGACAAATTTCCTCAGTGTTTGCTTGCCTGAGAAAGACTTTATTCCTCCCTCAAATAAGAAATTTAGTTTTGAAGGATACAAAATTCTAGGCAGGGTATTATTCTGTTTGAGAAGACTGGGAATGGTGCCCCAATCCCTTCTGGCTGTAGGGTCGTAACTGAGAAAACTGCAGTTAGTCTGATGGGTTTTCCTTTGTAAGTTATGTGCTGCGTTCACCTTACAGCTCATAGGAGTGCCTCCTTCATGTTGACTTTGGCCAGTCTGATGACTACGTGCTGTGGTGATTGCCTCTTCACAGTGAAGCTCCCAAGGGTCCTTTGTGCTTCTTGAACATGGGTATCTAGATTTCTAGCAAGGCCAGGGAAATTTTCTTCAATTATTCCCTCAAACAGGTTTTCCAACCCTTGTGCATGCTCTTCTTCACCATCATTTATGTTTATGATTCTTATTTTGGATCTGTTTACATAGTCCTATATTTCCAGTATTTTTGTTTCATTCCTCTTGTTTTTCAGTTCTTTCTCTTTGACTGACTTGTTTAACTCAAAGATATTGTCTTCAAGCTCTGAGATTATTTCTTCTGCCTGATGTAGCCTATTCTTAAGGCTTTCTATGGTGTTTTATATTTCCTTGAATGATTTTTCATATCCAGAAGTTCTGTATGATTTTTTTTAATAATTATATTTTCTTAGTAAATTTTTCACTCATTTCCTGCATTGTTTTTGTGGTTTCTTTGTGTTGGGTTTTTATTTTCTCTTGTGTTTCATTGAGCTTCCTTACAATTCATATTTGAAATTCTTCATATGTCATTTAAATCTTTTCATTTTGGATGGTATCCTTTTGTAGGGAGTTATTGTTTTCTTTTGGGTGTGTTCATTAGAACAAAGAAATGGTAACAGGTAACAAAGACAATTTATAATGTCATTAGAAAAATAATTAGAAATGACAGGGATGATAGAGTTATCAATTCTTTCAAAACAACTATTAAAATGCTCTGGGAATTAAAGGAAAACTGAAACATAATGACAAAGGAATGAACATTACAAAAAGAGAGGCAAATGCAAATTCTAAAGTTTAAAAATCCAACATCTGGAATAGATTAACTTAATAGCAGATTAGATACTGCAATATAAAAACATCTTGAATTCAAACAAAGCAAACTGAAGTATTGAAAAAAAATACCAAAAAGTGAACAGCCTTAATGAATTGTGACGTATTATCAAGAAGTCTGACATACATATAATTGGATTCTCAAGAGAAACAGAAAACAGTGGGACAAAAAATGTTTAAATTTTCACTATTTTTTTCCAAATTTGATGAAAGCTATATATTTTCATATTAAAGAAACTCAGGAAACAGCAATAAGATAAGCATAAAGAAAACAACAAGTCATTTGTTTTCATTTGATCATGATTTGATCATAATCAAATTGTCAAAAATTAGTAATAAAGAGAAAAATTATATGAAAGTCAGAGAAGAAATATACATTGCATATGAAGAAATAAGTGTGAATGATCACAGGTTTCCAATCAGAACATATGCAACCCAGAAGATAAAAGAATAATACTTGTAAAGTACTAAAAAGAAAAAGTCAAGTTAGTATTTTATACGTAGAAAAAAATATTCTTTAAAAAAGAAACAGATTTTTCAGAAAAAAAACTTGAGAGAATTTGTGTAGTAGACCTTCAGTCTTAGAAAGGTTAAAATAGTTTGGGGGACTAAAAGAAAAGGATGCTGGATAACAATTTTGAAAGAAAAAAAATGAAGGGTGCTAAAAAAATGTGCATATATGGAAAAACATTTTTAAAGTTTTTTTTTTAGTTTGAAATTATTAAGAGATACTTGATACTAATAATTTAAAGCAAAAATAAGAACAAGCCAGGTATGGTGGCATGCACCTGTGGTCCCAGCTACTTGGGAGACTCAGGTGGGAAGATTGCTTTAGCTCAGCAGTTTGAGATCACTAAGCTGGGCAACACAGCAAGACTCTATCTGTTAAAAAAGAAAGAATTAACTTTAAGGGCTTACAATATATGTATAGATATAATCTACGACAATAATTATGCAAATACCAGGAGAAGAAATTGAAAGTATACAGTTGTAAGCATATATTTTTGTGAATTGATATAGTATAATTTGAAGGTAGGAAGTGAGACATTAGAATACACATTTTAAACCTTAAGTCAATTGCAAAAAAGAAGTGTAATTAGCATGATAATAATTCAATGAAATTTAAGCTAGAAAATATATTTAATTTGAAAGAAGATAAGAGACAAACTGTAACAAAAAATCATAATATTTACAGAAAACAAATACCAAGATGCAAAACTTAAATTCACCCATATCAACAATTATATTAAGTATAAATGATCAAATTCTCCAATTAAAAGGCTGAGATTGTCACAATGGATAAATAAGCAGACTCCGAATAACTGCTACCTATAAAAATCATATTTAGCATTCAGAGAGAGATAGTTTGAAAGTAAAATTATGGGGAAAGACATACCCCACAAACACTAGTCATAAGAAAATTAGGGTGGCTATACTAACATCCGGTGAAATAGACTTCAGCACATATAATTTTATCAGGGATGAAAGGAAATTTTACAATGATAAAAGGAAAAATTAAGAATACATAAAAATACTAAATGATTATGCACTTACAAATATAATATCAAATGCATGCAATAAGAGTACACAGAATTGAAAGGAGGAATGTATACATTCAAAATTTTAATTGGGTATTTTATCACATTTCTCTCAGCAGTTGAAAGAATAATTAAACAGAAAATCAATCATTATCAACCAACCTGAACTTATTTAAAATGATAGAACCCCCTGCAACAACAGCAGAATTCAGTCCTTTAGGATACACATTAAAAATTCACCAAGATAGATCTAATTATATAACATAACAAGTTTCAATAAACTTAAAAGAATTGAAATTATATAGAATATATTATCTGACCCTAACAAAATGGAATTAAAATCAATAGCAACAATATACATAGAAAATGCAGTCAAATATTTAGAAATTAGTAAAAGCATGTTTAAATATGCCAGGGGTTGAAGATGAAAATTATGAGGAAGATTAAAGAAATTTAAAATGAAATTAAAGAAATTTTAAATGAATCATGAAGAAAATTTTCAAAACTTGACAATGCTGATAAAGCAATTCCTAAAGGCAAATTTATGATCTGAAATACTTTACTTTAAAAAAGCCTAAAACAAATTTATCTTTTACCTTAAAAAGATAAGAAAAAGAAAGCAAACTGAACCTCTAATAAATGGGAGTAAAGAACTATTGATAACTAGAAAACAATTAATAAAATAGGAAAGAGGAAAACAACAAAGAAAATTAATGGCAATAAAGACTAAATTTTTGAAGAGTTCAATAAAATTAATAGCTACCAAGCTAGATGGATCAACATAAAAAAAAGAGATGACTAAAGCTACCAATATCTTAACTGAAAGTGCAGCTATCACTAAATATTTTAAACATGTGACTGATGAAAGGATAGTCATACAGTTCAGTGGAATAGAACTGCTAATAGAGAAACAGACACACTCGTGCATATCAAGTTGATTGTCAACAAACCTGTCAAGGTAACTCAGTGGGTAAAAATAAGTCTTGCTGAAAGCAAATGGCTCTTGAACATCTGATTTATGCAAACAACAATGAACATTGAAACTTTCCTTGTAAAATATCCCAAAATTGGATGGAATCAGCCTAATACAGCGTATCACTAAACATAAAAGCTAGAACAGTAAGATTTTTGGAAGAAAAAATAAGAGAAAATCTTCAAGTTCTTGAAGAAGGAGAAGATTTCCTAAACTTGTCACAAAACACAAAACATAAAAGAAAGCAATGGTACATTATACTTTATCCAATTTTTTTTTTTTAATTGCTCTTCCAAAGACACCATTAAGAGAAAGAACAATTTGCACATCAGGAAGTGTTCACAACATGTAGATTAGATAAATTAATTCTCTTCATAATATATTAATAACTTTCACACCCAATAATGTATGTGTATGGAAACAACCCAATTAAAAATGAACATATATTTGAATAGACAGCTCACCAATGAAGATGTACATGTGGTAAACATGCTATTGAAAAGTTTCTCAACATTGCCAATCATTAGTGAAATGCAAATTACCAAAAAAAAAAAAAACTGTAATAGCCCCCAAATTTGAACAGCCCAATGTCCATCACTAAGTAAATCAAGCAAAATGCTGTGTATTCATACCATAGAATATTCTTCAGCAGTGAACAAAATAAACAAGGAACAAGCCCATACTGTTTGTTTCCATGTATGTAAAATTTTAAACAGGGGAACAGTGATGACGGAATTGTGATCAGTGGTGTTCTATGACCAGGAGTGGGACTGGAGGTTGATTCCAAACAAGACTGAGAGAACTATTTGGTAGTGATAGAAATTTCAAGGTGGACGTTGCGTGCATGCACATAGTTTTCAAAACTCAATGCACTGTACACTTAAAGTGGGTACAAAAATTATACCATATCATAGCTGATTGAGTTAGAAATAAAGAGTGAGTTCTTTTCCATACATCAGTGTTTACTGACGTGAAGCTATTGAAAATGGTCCCAGTAGATTGAAATCGTAAGCTGGAGTTCACGGGTACCCTGGCTGCCACGACGGGGCCTCTGTTGGTGCAGCCTCCCAGCTATCTCAGCCCACATCTCTGAGCTCTGCCCTTGTTCCCCGACGTGAAGCCAGTATGCCCGGGGAACTGTTTTTGCAGAAGCCTCCAACATGGTCTATGCACAGTGGCAACCCAGTATTTCCCCGTGGAATCTCAGCTCCTGAGCAGAGAATGCTCAGCAGTCCAGACATTGCTGCACTCTCTGAGAGTTCTCCCCGCAGGGTTCTTGGCATGGAAAGGCGGCCCGGCCCACTCCTTGCAGGACATGCAAGAACGGGTATCCCTTTGGTAGGACTAAAAGACCAGCGCTGCACTTTGTATACAAGGCTGGACATGCCTCTGCAGTCAGGAATAATTCTTTAGGGATCAGGCGGGATTCATTCATGGCAGAAAGGAGAAGTTGACATGGTTTTTAAAAATACATTTCATAGCATCTTACTCATGTAATGTCTGCCTCAAAGCAATTGCTGCCGTGTATGTATGTCTGCACACATGGATGTGTGGTGCCTGGGCTTCAACTGTCTGTCACGTGCTGAGCCAAGAGCTGGGCCACGCTGTGGAATTATACATGACTAATCCCTATTTTTGTGGAACACAGACCCTAAGCAGAGAAACAAACATGGAGTCAAATCATTAAACCCAAAGAAACGTCTAAATGCTAGGGAAGCAAGGGGCATTGCTGTCAAGATGTTTCCTGCACACATATCTTCAGTCCTGCAAAGGCTGCTTATGCTATTCCTTACCTGCCTGTCCTTTCTTTGCAGAGTATTGTTTTCTTTTTCCTACTGACCGTATTTCCACAACGCCAGTCTTCTCCTGGACTTCTGAGTGAGACCAAGACATAACGCTACGTGCGCAGTCACCGAAGGCGCCCTGCGATTGCCTGGTACGTCTACCGTCTCCCTGAGTGGAACAAAGAAATGCAAAGAACGCAAACCAAACATCTCCCTTTCATCGACACCCAAGTACTTCCCCACTACGTCTTGTCACATTTCTTGTGTCTTCGTCCTTCGGGAAAATATATTTTTGAAAGTCCTGATCATTCCACGTTTTTCAGTGGTTTTCCTTTCATGACACATGCCCCAGGTAAGAGCGTGTGCTTCCCCCAGCCGACGGAAGGCGTTGCCGGGCACAGAAAACCACTCTTCGTGTAATTATTCCTGGACTTTTCCGTCGGTTGCTGTAATGATGAACCTTTCGGGTCCCCGAAAGCCCTTTCAAAACTGGTTTCACCATCTGCCTCCCAATAAGGGCCTCCAGCTACTCTTTCAGAGATGAGTTTTATTTTTCTCCTATTCGTAGTATTCATAATAAAGTGGCATTCTGGCCCTAAAGACTCTTCAAAGGCGCAGGCTGACGTCTATGTACCACCTAACTAGAAACAAATTGATAAACTTCTGGAACACTCTTTGAAAGTAGACGCGGTACAGCCGGCTTTCATGCCGCCTCGTGGCACCCTAGAAACCGCTGTCAAGCTCCGTTTTATTCCACGTGTGGCCTGACAGTTCTAAGGGAAAAGTGTATCCTAATTCTTCCAAATAAATTAGATTCCAGCCATTTTAAAATGAAAACACAGCCTCTGCTGAAGTCACAAACAGGCCCTATTGAATAAAGTATCAGCAGAGGCTCCCTCTGTTATCTCCAGGAGGTTCAGACCCGCAAGACAGCAATGCGTTAATCACATCTTTGTAGCCCCAGTAATGCAAATTAATCAGCAGCCAAATAGAACGTGGAAACGGTGCCTTCCACCCAGAGCGCAGCGCATTTCTCTACTGAAAAGAGAAAGAGGGAAAAGGGGGGAGGGGAGGAGAGGAGGGATGGGAGGGGAGAGGGTGGAGCAATAAAGAAAATTTTAAATTCAGATTTAAGCTACTATGGAAATAAACCTAAAGTGGTCTTAGTAATTCGCATATTCATTTGGGGATGCTATCCAATTACACTGTTTTCTGATGACTGTGGGTGAATGCTAACTCTTTCTTAATGTCTGTATTTTAGTTCACATAGGCAGAGGCTAGATTCCTGGAATTTGGAAATGTGGATATAAAAATAGGAGTAAAATGGAAATTTCTCAGTAAGGTTAGACAATATACACTTGATAAATATTAAATTTGATTTAATTAAAACGATAAGTAATAACAGAAAGTGAGAGAAACAGTCCGTTCCCGAATGCTTATAAAAGGCCCACAGGAAGGGTTGTATTTCAGACAGAATGAATACAGACTTTCTTTATGAAAAAAAATTCTCGATAAATATTGTTAAATTCAGTGAGAGTTTGGTGATTTAATTTTAATAATTTAACCATCAGTAATTATTTTCCATAACAGGTCAATATGATATTTTCTAATACAAAAACAAAACACAGATGTGCATTTGAATCCACCCATTAGCTTATCCCAAAGGTAACATATTTTGGCAATAAGGCAAAAATTCATATTTACATGAGATTACGCCTTAAATCACATACTTATGATTGCGTCATCATAAAAGCCTCCTGACTATGAGATTTTACGATTGAGTGTGTGTAATAAACAATTTAGTGGCTCAGTCTCACCTTTAACAAGTAGACTACTAACAAGTCTCTGCTAATGAAGCAGAGACCTCAGTGGCCACACAATCTGGCAGCCTGCGGGACACCACCGAGTGTGAATGGTGGGCACAGGGGAGAAAGTTGAGAGAGAAGAGTGGACAGCACGTTCCAACAAAAAATGTCTGAGAACTTTGTAAATTTGATGAAAAATTTGATGGTATTAATCTACGTACCCAAGATGCTCATCAAACTCCATTAAGATGAACTCAAAGAGATTCAAACCCAGACATATCATAGTGTTACTTACAGGCAATATGCTCATTTATGTAAAAAAAATCTGATGGAATCTATCAAAAAGCTAATAAAACTGATAATTGAGTTTAGCAAAGTAACATGATGCAATGTAAATGCACAACAGTGAACTTCATTTCTTTATAATAGCAATGGCTAGCCACTGATTTATTAGCAGATGCTGTATACAGTATCAGCAATACATACGGCTTATTTGCAGATATAGGTGCAAGATCTATACACTGAAACTTATAAAACATTGCTGAGAGGAACCAGAGAGAATTTAAATAAATGGAGATATGTAATAGTGCTAGGTTGTAAATTTTCCCCAAATTGATCTGTATGTTTAATGAAACCCTGCATTCCTTTTTGTAGAGATTGCTAGTTCTGAAGTTCACGTGAAAATGCCAACGACTCAGTCACGGTGACAGTAAGAGACAAAGGAAGCAGAGGACTATCTAACTTCAAACTTTATCATAAAGGCACAGTGTTCAAAATGTAAACTGGCTTAAAGTAGGCAAAGAGATCAACGGCACAGAATAGAAAATCTATAAGTAACCATAAGATATATATGGTTAATTGATATTCAACACAGGGCCAAAGGTAGTTCAACGGAGGAAAAAATAGCCTTTTTAACACATGCGGGAATGGTTGACTCCCCATAGGCTCACACGGTGCAGAAAACCAAAGTGCAGCCCGCACCTTGCACCACGCACAAAATTAACTCTAAATTCACCATATACTAAATGTGAAAATCTAAAACTTTAAACACTTTCAGAGGAAACTACTGGACAAATTCTCTGTGACCTTCAGTTTGGCAAACATTTCCCATTTACAACACCAAACACTCAATCTGTGAAAAATACGTTGCTAGATTGGACCTCATAAAAATTAAAACAGTCTTCTCTTTGTACGAAATCAAGCTAATGAAAAGAGATGGCACATACTCGAAGGTAAGATTTGTAAATCATATATCTGACAAAGAATTTATATCCACAATAAATAAATAGCTCTCAAAACTCAACATTAAACAACCCCACTGAAAATCGGAAAATGATTTAAACATTTCATCAAAGATATATGGCTTGCAAGTAAATACATAAAAAGGTTCAGCATCATTAGTCGTTACGATAATGCAAATTAAAACCACAATGAGATGCCATCACGCACATACTAGAGTACCTAAAATTACATTATACTGTAAATGCTTTGTAGTTTTTCCCCAATAAAAAAAAAAAAAAAACACTAAGCACGTCAACGTTTGGCAGGTGTATGAAAGAACTGGAACATTTGAATGCAAAATGTACATTGGCTTTAGAAAGCCATTTGGCAGTTTGCTGTACAAGTAAACATCCACCTAACATATGAACATGTACTTCCATTCCTAGGTATTTATCTCCGAGAAAAACAACAACAGCAAAAAAAAAAAAAAACAAAAAAAAAAAACCAGCATATGCCCACCCCATGACCTCTACGTGAATGTTCATAGCAGCTTTCATTGTAATAACCAAAAACTAGAAATGACTCAAATCTGCATGTCAACAGATGAATAACCAATTCCAAATGTCCACACATGGAATACTGCTCTACACTAAAACAACAATATTCCCCTGGTACGTGTGACCACATGAATGATTCCCACAGGAAAGGTGCCAAGTGAAAGACGCAAGAGAAAAAAATGTAGACGCTGCAGGATCCTCTCTACACTAATGATGAATCCCAGGGAAGACAAACTAACAAAGAGTGGCAGAAAAGCATCAGCGGTTTCCTGAAGTCCAGAGGTGGGTGTGGGTTGAGAAGAGAGGAGAGATTAGCAGAGGGCGCGAGGACTCTTTGTTGAGGATGACAGATGTGTGCAGATTCCGATTGTGATACCAGCTCACGGTGGTACCTGTATGTCAAAACCACACAACTGTACACTGTAAGAACGTGAAGTTTATTGTATGTCAAGTTGCTTCAACAAAGCATTATTTTTATAAAAGGAAGATAAAACTACTGTCTTTTGAATGCCTTTAGATGCTTTATGCTCAATATTTCACCTACTCCCCACAGCGAGATTGTAACGCAGGTGTTACTCGTCATGCTTTTTTTTCAAATAAGCAAAACGAAGATTAGAAAGGGTAAGTATGAGATGCCACAGAGATACGGGAAGCAGCTTTATTAACCCAATTATGAAAAACATGCGCAATTAATTTTACCAACACCTCCTCCAGTGAAAAACTGGCAGTTCTTACGCACATTTTTCATCTGGAATTCTGAAAAATTTGACTTGGAACTTAATGAAGAAAATGTAAACAATTAAAAATCCCTTCTATACTGTCCAGAAAAATATTCCCTGTATTTTGTGAGGGAAAATAGAATGAGGGAAGTATAAAAGGAGAAAAAAAAATAAGATTGGAGTACTGGCACGGTGGTGCCCATTTTCTGTCATAGAATTGGAAATAAATCCCCCCAAAATTACGAGACTACTTGTAACAGAGTTTGTAATTATTAGCTTCTACTCACTCCCACGTGTCGGTGACTATACCCAGGGCTCTTTCCTAGATGATGTGCCCAAATTTGTTTTATGTTTTGCTTCCTCACGCCCATGCTTCTGTCTCAACTTGATGGC
>CAUYRT010055516.1:0-21368 GCA_963574885.1 Lepilemur ruficaudatus | reverse complement strand
AAGTGCTAAGTTTGACAGTTGATATCTCTGACATTTCACTTTGATACTTCTTGCTTTCTGTTTATTGTGAAGGTACATCCTCGGTCTTTCAAATGTACGTTTTGGCTTGTGATTATCTTTCAGATGTTTTTTAGAGCAATTTTTGTGAAACTATGGTTAAATCAAAAATGTGTATTATTTTCAAATGTGAGTTTCGTCGTGGAACCAATGCTGCGCAGACAGCTTGAGTATCAACAAAGTGTTTGGGAAGGATGTGGCTAATGAACGCACAGCACGTCGATGGTCTGAGAAGTTCCCTTCTGGTGATTTTAATCTTGAAAATGAGCCACGTGGGCGATCTGAGACCAAGGTGGATAATGATGAGCTGAAAGCTGTAGTGGAAGCGAATCAATCTCAATCTATGCGTGAATTAGCAGCAAGGTTTGACGTTATCATTCGAACAATATTGGACCACTTGAAACAAATGGGCAAGGTAAGAAGCTGGATAGATGGGTTCCGCATGAATTAAATGAATGTCAGAAGAGAAATCCTTTGGAAGCTTGCCTTTGCTGTCATGACATAGAGGTGAACAATTTCTACATCGTACAATTACTTGTGATGAAAAATGGATTCTTTTTGACAATTGCAAGCATTTGGCACAATGGTTGGAGACAGATGAAGTGCCGAAACGCAGTCCAAAACTGAATATTCATCAGAAAAAGCTAATGGTGTCTGTTTGGTGGTCTAGCGCTGGTGTTATCCACTACAGCCTCATGAAACCTGGTCAGTCAATGACAGTGGATGTCTATTGCAACCAACTGGACGCAATGATGAGGATGCTTGTGATTAAGCAGCTGAGATTGGTCAATAGGGACAAGCCAATCCTCTTGCAAGGCAATGCTCGACGACATGTCGCACAAACAACGCTGTTCAAACTACAAAGGCTGGACTTGGAAACTGTCATCCACCGTATTCACCGGACCTTGCACCATCTGACCACCACTTCTTCCAGGCTTTGGCCCACTTCTTGCAAGGAAAAATATTCTGTTCTCAACAAGCTGTGGAAAATGTCTTTCCCGATTTCATCGCCATATGCTCTCCAGGCTTTTTTGCTGCTGGCATAAACATGCTACCCCTAAGATGATGGTAAAACTGTGTTGATAATCTGGGCACATACTTTGATTAATTGGATTGCTTCTTGTTTGAGATATAATAAACTACACTTTGGATTGGAAATCAGACATTTCATATTTAATGGCTTAATACAAACTTAACACACATACACACACGTTTACATCAAAAAAAAATAGTGGGCTCCTCATGACGTCATCCATACCTCAAGGTGGGCGGGGCTCTGCCCTCCCACCACGCCCCCCGAGTCCACAGGACCCTCTACTGCCCTCTGCTGGGAAATGTCATAACAACCACACAAATCTGTCACAACTAACCTTGCGCATGGCATCCTAGGAGTCGCCGAATACAAAACCAGAAGAGGCATCTGAGGGCTGGTGGTTAGGAACAGTGTCTCGGCCGGAGGTTCCAGGCACAGATCTTCAGTTCTGTTACCTCCTAGCTGTGTATGACATTGGGCGGGTCCCCTGACCTCCTGAGCCTCAGTTTCCCCTTTGGTGAAGTGCGCATCACAATGATGGCCAGCTCCGTGAACTGCCGCAGACTTTTCTAAGTGAAGCACTCAGGGCCGGGCCAGACCAGCGTGAAGGCTGTGTGCGCGTTTGCTTTTATTTTTACATCCAGGGGAAGCGGGGGAAGGGTGCTGGGAAAAGGCGTCCGTCCCTCTCGGCTCCTACCTTTCAGAGAATAAACCATTAAGCGCTGCGTTTGGTTCTTGATAAAGGACGCCACCGGGTCCAGCTGATCTGGCTCTGCGGGCGGAAAGGGAGGGAATTCCAGTGGGTCCCCCAGAGAGCCAAGGGACTCACTCCCCACCCCCTCCGAGCCTGGCCCCGCCCTCCCCTCCCGGGGGCTCCGCTCGGGGGCGCGGTCCCCGGAGCGACTGCCCCACCCCCGTTGCCAGCGCGCACCCACTTTCCCCACAAACGCGTTCAGCGCGTAGTCCCGGAAGAAAGGTCCCTGCATGCCCAGCAGTAGGGCCCGGGCGCGGGCCTGCAGCTGCTCCCGGTGGAAGCGACCGCGGATGAGGGTCGAGCGCAGCTTATCCAGGGCCTCCTTCACCGAGTCGTCACACTGCAGGCAGCCCCGGCCTCCCGGGGTGCTGAGGCCCAAGAGCAGCAGAAGGGCCAAGGCCAGAGGCATGGCTGGGTCTTTGTGACGTCACAGAGGCAGCCCGCAGGCCCCGCCCCCCACGTAGGAGGGGGAGGGCCAGGGAGCATCACAAGTGTGTTCAAGCACGTTTGCTGAGCACCTACTATGTGCTAGGCATGGTTCTAGAACCTAGGGAGAGAGTCAAGAAAAAACAGAAAGTCTCTGCCCTGGTGGAACTTCCTAATTCCTACTGAGTTTATTCATTCAACACATATTTATTGAACACCTACTATGTGCCAGGTGCTGTTCAAGGCCCCCAGAGCTAAAGTGAGAAAAACAGAAGGTCCCTGCCCTTTTGGCACTTACATTGAGCTCTGGGGAGCAAATACAGTATGATGACAGGAGAGTTCTCAAGGGCAGGAGATGATGTCTGGTTCCCTGCTCTAGTCTGGTGCCTGGCATGTTCTAGGTGTGCCATAGATATTTAGTGAACCAATGGATCCACAGGGAAGGGGACTGCCCAAGGAAGTGTAGTTTGTTTTTTCCCTGAAATTTTTACCCTGAAAATGTTCAAATCTAGAGAAATGTTGCAAGAATGGCACAATAAACACTCAAATATGCCTTCACACTTTGCATTCGCTGTATCTCTCTACATATATGTAGATTAATAAAATATTAATTTAATGACACAGATTAAATTAAAAGATACTAAATAATAGTACATAGGCCGGGTGTAGTGGCTCACGCCTGTAATCCTAGTGCTCTGGGAGGATGAGTCTGGCGGATCGCTCAAGGTCAGGAGTTCGAAACCAGCCTGAGCAAGAGCAAGATCCCTTCTCTACCAAAAATAGAAAGAAATTAACTGGACAACTAAAAGTATATAGAAAAAAATTAGCCGGGCACGGTGGCGCATGCCTGTAGTCCCAGCTACTCGGGAGGCTGAGGCAGGAGGATCGCTTGAGCCCAGGAGTTTGAGGTTGTTGTGAGCTAGGCTGATGCCACAGCACTCTAGCCCGGGCAACACAGTGAGACTCTCTCCAAAAAAAAAAAAAAGTCAAGCTGATTCTAAAATTAAAATTGAAAAGCAAATATGTAAAAATAGCCAGAAACTGTTTTAAAACAGAAATGTGCCAGTCGTATACATTCTAAAAACAAAGTCAAAAATGTAAATAACAAAATAGTTGTCATCATAACCCCGTGCAGCTGAAACAGCTGCTGGCATCAGACAGTCTGAGTCTTCCGTGTGCCCACACTGGGCGAGGCGAGGGGGCAAGGAGGGTTCTCCATAGACACCGTCGGAAAGGTCTGGGTCACCACCTTGAAAAGGGCAAAGTTGGATTGTTCTCACTGTTTTACCAAAAGATGTTCTACGTGGTCAACTTATATGTTTAAATCTAAGATGTTTAGACTTAGATGTTTAAATAACAGAAATCATAAATACAAGAAGGAAAGGGGTACATTTTTTATTGTGAATTGACAATTTACGGGATATGAAGTGATGTTATAATTTATGGACACAATGTGGAATACTCAAGCTGGTTAACTGTCAGTCAAATACTTACCATCTTCTGTAGTAACAGCTTTTGCAGTTTCCCCTCTGAGCGATTTTGAAATGTGCAGCGCTATTTATCTTACCTGCATCCCCTGCCCGGAACTCAGCATCGATCCTCCTTGAGGTTTGGTACCTCTAGTGTTTTTCCACTAACCTGGTGAATTAAGATCCGTTGTTTAAAGGATTAGCATTAAATGGCATCTTCAAAAGTCCACGTGGGAAACGGCCAGGAGACAAAGCTCCTGCTGGGTAAGAAACGGGACACGGCGCTGCTCGGCCACTGTGCGGAGCCGCGGGCAGGGGAGACCCCGGACCGGACCGGACCGAGCCGCCTCTGACAGCGGAACACGGGCGGCCCTGAAGGAGCCGGTCCTGGTGGGTCCCGGGGCCGACGCCAGCAGCCACGCCCTGGGCAGGGCTCACTCACACCCGCGCCCAGAGACCACCTTTCACCTTTGGGACTTTCGGGCCCACCTGCCCCAGCGGGTCGGGGGTCAGCGGAGCCAACCCACCGGAACTGGGCAGGTTCCAATCCCTCGTTTGCATGAACAAGCCCCCGGGGCGGGACCGCGCCGGGCTCCGTTCTGGGCGCGGCGTCCTTTGCCCCGCAGGCTGTGACTCCCTGGTTTGCTTCACCGGGAAAGGCTCTCGCCCACTTTCCTTTCCGGGGAAATTTTGCTGAGAACGTGAACGGCTGGAGGACTGGAGCGACAGGTGGCGGTGCCCGGGGAGCAGGCGGGAGCGGCCGGGCCGGGGCGGACCCTGCGCACTCGGAGGGGCGGGACAGGGCTCCGCGGCCCGACCTGGCGCAGGAGAGGGGGCCGCGCTCCGGGGGAAGGGCGGCGTCCGGAGTCGGGACGCCGGCGACAGTTCGGGAGACGGGGCTCTCACGGTGACAGACGGAGTTCCGAGAGGCTGGAGGAAGGGCGGGGGCAAGGGCCCGGGGAGGGCGGCGGGGACACCGCGCGCAGCGGGGCCAGACCCGGGCCGCGTGGGACGCTGTGGCGGGAGGGCCGCGCCGTGAACTCGCACCTGCGTGTCGAACGCCGAGGCGCCGCGCTCCGCCCAGCGAGTCCCGGCCCTGCGCGGGCGTCCTGCCGCGCGAAACGGGCACGTGGGGGGACGCCCTCGCGGTCCCCGCGCGATTCCAGTAGGGTTTGCGCCCGCCCAGAGCTCCGTGACTTTGTTTCTCTGACCGCTTCCCTCTGGCGTTGCTGTTCGGAGACAGGGCCCCGCCCGCCGTCCGCATCCCGCCGCCCCAACTCCAGGCACTGTTCACCTTGCCTCTAAAAAAGAAACAAACGCCAGCCTTGCAGGCCGGGAGGCCAATCTGAGGCGTTGCTGCCGCCGTCGCCCGGTTGGCGCGTCCGCAAACGAGCTTCCTTTCGCCCTCGGCTGCCCTCCGTGTCCTGCCTCCAGTGGCTTTCCTCGCGGGGAGCACCCGCGCCCAGGGACAGAGCCACGATGTTCTGCTCCTGCAGCTTTAAACAGAGCAGACCCAGGCACTCGGAGTAAGGTCAAGACGCTGTCAAGTGAGAAAAGGAAGACGGGGCGGCCTGGCGGTGCTGGCCCAGGCCACCGATTCTGTGCACGTGTGTACAGGAGCAGTGACAGCACAGTTCTGCGAGGCTGAGTGCACAGGTGAGGTGGGAAGCTTCTCACTGCATGTGCCCTTTCATAGTTTAAAAATTTTATATCAGGCCGGGCGCGGTGGCTCACGCCTGTAATCCTAGCACGCTGGGAGGCTGAGGCAGGAAGATCGCTTGAGCTCAGGAGTTCCAGACCAGCCTGGGCAACAGCAAGACCCCGTCTCTACTAAAAATAGAAAGACTTTAATTGGCCAACTATAAATATATAGAAAAAATTAGCCAGGCGTGGTGGCACATGCCTGTAGTCCCAGCTACTCGGGAGGCTGAGGCAGGAGGATCGCTTGAGCCCAGGATTTGAGGTTGCTGTGAGCTAGGCTAACACCACAGCACGCAGCCCGGGCAACAGAGCAAGACTCTGTCTCAAAAAAATAAAAAATAAAAATAAATAAATAAAGGTAATTACAAATTAATGAGAAAAACAAAGTGACCCCACCCACCATGTTTTACCTTTACGGTAAAAGACAAGGAATCCGCTAACCCAAAGTGACTTCACTTCCCCCCTCCTCCTCCTCCTCCTCACAATCTAAACAGTTATAATTTTATTTCTGTTAATGGAGAAAACCCAACTCTACAATAATTTAAAGAGGTTTACTCTGAGCCTCACATGAGTGGCAGTGACTTGGGGAGCCACACCCAAGAAGCCTTGAGTAAGTGGTCCCGAGGTGGTCGGGTTACAGTTTGGTTTTATACATTTTAGAGAGACAGAAATTGCAGGTAAAAATCGCAAATCAACACATGGAAAGCGTACATTGGTTTGGCCCAAAAAGGCAGGACATCTTGAAGCAGGGGAATTACAGGTTATAAGTGGGTTCAGAGATTCTTTGATTTGTAGTTGGTTAAAGAAATAAAGGTTTGGCCGGGTACGGTGGCTCCTGCCTGTAATCCTAGCACTTTGGGAGGCCGAGGCGGGAGGATCGCTCAAGATCAGGAGTTCGAAACCAGCCTGAGCAAGAGCGAGACCCCATCTCTACTAAAAATAGAAAGAAATGAATTGGACAACTAAAAATATATAGAAAAAATTAGCTGGGCATGGTGGCTCATACCTGTAGTCCCAGCTACTCAGGAGGCTTAGGCAGGAGGATCGCCTGAGCCCAGAAGTTTGAGGCTGCTGTGAGCTAGGCTGACGCCATGGCACTCTAGCCCAGGCAACAGAGTGAGACTCTGTCTCAAAAAAAAAAAAAAAAGAGAGAAGAAATAATGGTTTGTCTAAAGGCTTGGCATCGGTAGAAAGGCACATTTTAGGACAAGCGAGTCTGCTGATGGTAGAGCAGGCCCTGTTCTGACCCACAGTGATCAGTTGAGCAAGCTGACAGCCTGCAGATGTGACTCAGCCTTTGCCCTGCATGGCCTTGGGTCCTGCCTGCAATTACTCTAAACTCCAAAGGTCGCAGTCTGCTATGGACTAACAACTCACTTGCCAAACAGACTAGCCTTAAAAATTTAAAACTACAACATATGTATTTATATTTTAAAAACTAAACTCCAAAAGGGAGAGCACATAACGAGATTTGCCCAACCCCCCACCCCACTTGCTGTCATGGCCGAGAACTCAGTTCTAAGGTTTTTCTGGGGTCCCCTTCACCAGGAAGGGTCAGGTCGGTTCACAGTTCTTTGAAGGGTTCCTTTTTTTTTTTTTTTTTTTTGAGACAGAGTCTCACTTTGTTGCCCGGGCTAGAGTGCGGTGGTGTTAGCCTAGCTCACAGCAACCTCAAACTCCTGGGCTGAAGCAATCCTTCTGCCTCAGCCTCCCGAGTAGCTGGGACTACAGGCATGCGCCACCGTGCCCAGCTTTTTTTTTTTTTTTTTTTGAGACAGAGTCTCACTTTGTTGCCCGGGCTAGAGTGCCATGGCGTCAGCCTCGCTCACAGCAACCTCAAACTCCTGGGCTCAAGCAATCCTTCTGCCTCCCGAGTAGCTGGGACTACAGGCATGTGCCACCATGCCTGGCTAATTTTTTCTATATATTTTTAGTTGGCCAATTAATTCCTTTGTATTTTTTAGTAGAGATGGGGGTCTCACTCTTGCTCAAGCTGGTTTCGAACTCCTGACCTTCGAGCAATCCGCCCGCCTTGGCCTCCCAGAGTGCTAGGATTACAGGTGTGAGCCACCGCACCCGGCCTCCAGCTAATTTTTTTATATGTATTTTTTTAGTTTTCCAGCTAATTTCTTTTTATTTTTAGTAGAGACGGGGTCTCACTCTTGCTCAGGCTGATCTGAAACCTGAGCTCACAGGATCCTCCCGCCTCAGCCTCCTCTGATTAACGTTGTGAGCCACCAAGCCGGCCAAGACCCCATCTCTTAAAAAAAAAACAACAAGAAAGAAAGACAAGACTGACAACACCAAATGTTGGCAAGGATGTGGATAAACTGTTTTTGGGAACGCACAGTGGTACACTTTGGGAAAGGGGTTGGCAGTTTCTCTTACAGTGAAACGCACACCTACCACAGGACCCCAGCCATTCCAGTCCTAAGTATTTATCCAAGAGAAAGGAAAGCATATGTCCAAAGACTTGTACACACATGTTCATGGCAGCCTTATCTGTAACAACCAAAAAAGTTGGAAACAGCCCAAATGTCTTTCAACAGGCAAATCAGTAAACAGATTATGGTAGATCCAAAAAAGGGTATTTAGCAATAAAAAGGAGGGAACTAGCGGTACCTACAACAACATGGACGGACGCTATGCAGAGAGAAAAATGCAGACAAGAAGTACACACAGTGTGAGTCCATCTCCATGAAATTCTGTCATCTGAAACTAGTCTCTAGTGACAGAAAGTAGGCCAGTGGCCGTCTGGGCTTGGGGATGGGGGCTCCACCGCAACTGACACCAGGGAACCTCTTGCATTGAAGAAAATGTTTTATATTTTGATGGGGGGGTGTGGTTTCACAGGTGTATACAATTGTCAAAATTCATCAAACTGGACAATGGGTGTCTTTACTGGATGTAAACTAACATTAATAAAGTTGATTTTAAAAATTAAAAGAAAAAGAAAAATGAATGAGTCAGTTTTACCTAGCTCTACCTGGATCAACAGGCAAGAAAATGTTAATTCTTTCAATGAGGATTTTTTAAAAGTCAGAATCGTAGTCATTGTGGTCTTATGTTTCTGTCTCATTCCTAAAGTTTCCTTTTGTTGTGAAGCATGGTGGCCAGGTTGCCTGGTGATTAATCCCCGCATGGAGCCTTCACAACGAACACTCAGTGGAGACCGTGCATCCCCCAGTTTCAGCGCCTGTCTGCACCTCTCACACGTTACATTTCCGTCGTCCCCTGGGCCGTGTCTGAGGCAGCAGACGCTGCTGGGCTCTGGGGTGCGTTGGAGGAACAGGACTGTTGGTAAACCGCCCCATGCCCTTCGAGTTGTAAACACAAGTCACACATGAACAGGTGGCTTCGAGTGGATTTCAGTTCCATTCTGTGTTTTCCATCGGGGTTTCATTCTTAGATAAGAACAGGCCCTGGTGACCAGCACCTCGGACCCCAGGGTGTGCAGGCAACAGCGTCTCGGTCTGGGTGGGGATGCGATGGAAACATGAGCATAATTGAAACTACGTAACTTCTCGTGCTGCAAATGACATAAAAGTATTTTTTTAAACCTGCTTTCGAAGAAGGTAAAAGTTTTGCTTCTTTTTTTTGGTGAGAATGTTCCTTTTTCAGAACCTTCTAAAAAGACTAGTATGATTTTAAGTACTTCAAGGAAATGCATGCCTGCTTTTTTTTTTTTTTTTGGTTGTTTTTTTTGAGACAGAGTTTCACTCTGTTGCCCGGGCTAGAGTGCCATGGCGTTAGCCTAGCTCACAGCAACCTCAAACTCCTGGCTGGGCTCAAGTGATCCTCCTGCCTCAGCCTCCCACAGTGCTAGGATTACAGGCGTGAGCTACCGCACCAGGCCTTGCAGTCCCATTCTGTTTCATGGCATTTTCCAGCCCATCATACATTTGTTAGGTAGATAGTTAGGATCTCTGGCTCTTCTGGGGACAAGGGTTCCTTGCTTTGGTGCTGTTTTGAGCAATTGCTCCACCTGGGAAGAAGGATAAGGCAGGCACTCCATTTTGGTGCTGCCCCACCCTTAATCCTATCCTGAGCAGCTGCTCCACCTGGGGAAGGAGCGAATGCTTTATCAATCTGGGAATTCTCCAGCCCAGGCATATTAGGATTTAGAAAATGACCTAAAGCAACCTATAGGTAATTAATATGCCATTAGATTGAATCTGCATTGTGGTTCACTCCCCCAGGGAGGTTTTCTTAGAGGGAGCTTGTATATACAGATGGAATTTTGAGGACACCTGTTGATCATTTGATAACATCCTACACCTCCCAAAAGCCCTCCTCCAGACTGGGCTAATAAAAGGAAACAATGTGAAGTAAGGAGTAGTGAGAGTGAGTTGTTCTGTCTCTCTCCACTCTCAGAGACAGACCCATTTTACTCTACAGTAAAGAGGTGCTCTTGCGAAACTGCTCCCTGCTTGAGGCCCTGCTGGTGATTTTTTCCAGGAAAGGAGTCAGGACCAGGATAATAGTCTGGACTTGACACTTCGGTGTGTCTGGTCGTTCTTCAGCTAAGAGCACACCGAGAACTGAGGGCAACTCCCACCCCAACATCTGTGGTGCTGAAACCCAGGATTCTGACACATTAGAAGCTAGAGGGGAAGCAAAGGGGAAGCTGGACTCGAAGAAATGAAAGGAAGGAGGAAAAATCTCCAAAAAGCAAACGAGTATAACAACTAAGAAAAAAAGCCACAAGAATCAAGATCTATTTGGTAAAGTGACAGGTAGTTAACAACATACCTGAACCAAAGTGGCTCAGGGCCCATTTTCTGAGGAGGTGGGATTGACGTAGCAGCACAGGATGAGAAGGGAAGAGGAGTATGGCATTTATCCCTGTGAATCACTGTACCTGCAAAAAGGTGGAGGCAGGTAAGGTAAATGGGTAAGCTTAGCCAGAGCACAGGGCAGCGGTAGGACAAAAGGTAAGAACGAGACAAAAAAACCTCTGCTGGGAGAGCTGTGGTTGTACCCTGCAGGTTGCAGGGAATGAGCCCGGAGGAAGTTAGGTACTAGAAATGGTAAGACTTCGCTTTCTTTTTCTGTGAAATGGGTGGACTGGACTAGATGAGTGTTCCTGAACTTTTTTGGTAAATGCCCTCCTCCATTCTGAGAGCTTGTTCAGAGGTTCTAGCAGGGGAGCGCAGCTACTCGTATACCGTTGACCAAAGAATGGTCCTCCTCTAATTAGGAAGGTAGTCCTCCTTCACCAAGCTGGCAGCTTCCGGAGGGACGCATATGGAGCAGTGAGGGAGGAAGGGGACACCGCCTGGCCAGCGAGATCAGCCAAATCAACGCTGGCCATCAATGGGGTGACAGGTGTCGCATCCACCTCCATTCTGACAGGCACTTTAGGACAGCGTGGCAATTGCTGTGTCAACGGGAAAAAAAGCAGAACTCTGTAAAATAATTTTAAAGAGATTTACTCTGAGCCAAATTTGAGGACCATGACCCAGAGCCACACTCAAGAAGCCTTGAGCAAGTGGACTCACTGTGACTGGGTTACAGTTTGGTTTTATAATTTCAGGGAGACAGGGGTTACAGGTAAAGTTATAAATCAATACATGGGAGGCATACATTGGTTTGGCTTGGAAATGTGGGCCATCTTGAAGGGCGGAAGGGGGCACTTACAGGTTATAGGTGGGTTTGAAGATTCTTTGGCTTGTAATTGGTTAAAGACATGAAGCTTTGTCTAAAGGCTTGGAAAGTTTTAATGTAGGAGTTGTTTATCAGAGATAAGCTACATATTTGTTGTGTAAATTGAAGACCTGCAGGTTTGTCTTGCATACCCTTAGGCCTGTTAATGCATTACAAAGAATGTCCCCAAGAAGGGAGGGTGGCATGATAAGGAATGTCTGACCGCCTTCCTCCTGGCAGGCAATTTAGTTTTAAGATATTCCTTTGGCCACGAGGGGGTCCATTCAGTCAGCCGGTGTTGGGGGGGGGGCAGGTTAAGCCTTAAAATTTTATTTTAGTTCACATGGGGTACTACTGGAATCTAGCGGAAAGAGACCAGGAATGCTGCTCTTTATCCTACAATGCACAGGACCGAACCCTACAAAGACCTCTCCGCCCCCGCCCACCAGGCTCCTGCAGCCCCTGCACAGGCCCTGCCAGATCATTTGTCTCTGTGCTGTCATGGTCTGCTGGCTGGTTGGTCTCCCCACTGGACCATGCTGGGCTGAACGGCTGGGTTCAGGTAGCCAGTATTTTGGGAAGGAGGAGGAAAAAATATGGAAGGGATATTCTGGCAGGGTTGGATGGAGGGGGTTGCATTGGGTGGAATTCAGTTCACTGGGGACACTCCTGACATCAGCATTGGTAGGGGATTCTAGGGGCTCTTTCCATCCTAGCAGCTCCCACCACCTGTGCTTGGGGGCACAGGAATTAGACCCAGCCCTGAGGAGCTGGCCAGGTCAGAGTCAGAGACCTACTCTGTCCTGGGAAGAGCGTCCCCTGTGGCCAGCTTCTTCTCTCTTATTTCTCTCCTATTTTATTTTTTTCTTTTTTTTTTTTTTTGAGATAAGGTCTCATTCTATCTCCCAGGCTGGAGTGCAGATATGTCATCATAGCTCACTGCAGCCTCAAACTGTTGGGCTTAAGCCATCTCCTGCCTCAGCCTCCTGAGTAGCTGGGATGTCAGGTGCTTGCTACCATGCCCAGCTAATTTTTCTATTTTTTGTAGAGATTGGGTCTCACTATGTTGCTCAGGCTGGTCTCAAACTCCTGACCTCAAGCGATCTTCTCACCTCGGCCTCCCAAAGTGCTAGGATTACAGGCATGAGCCTATACACCTGGCCTCACAGCATCTTTTAACACACCTATATTTAGTTTATTTGCCTGTCTCTTCTCTTTATTCTCCTTCCTATCCCGATGTCAGCCCCACAAAGGCAGGGCTTTTTATCTGTATTGTTCACTGCCCTATTCCCAGTGTCTAGAAGAGTGCTTGGCACACCGTATGTGCTCAATTAAAAATCTGTTGAATGAACAAACATTTCAATCCCTACCCTGGTATACAGCTAGTTCAGAGTGCCTTGGTGCTGAGGTCAGAGTCTACCCCAGGAGGAATGGGGAAGTCCCAGGAAATTTCCCTCCTAAAATGTGTAGCATGTTCTCATTATGCAAGGTGATCATTCTGAAATTGCTTCGGGGAGAAGATGTAGGAACATTATACTTACACCCCTGGTCTTCCCTGAAAAGTCTGGGATGAGGGACTAACCCACTGGCTGAGGGAGGAGGGAGCAGGACAGGATGCTGCAAAAGACCAAGCAAGCTAGCAGCCAAATGAAATCGTAGCCACTCGACAGGACAGTGGCATGAGCAAAGACCTCACTGCCTCCCGGAACTGTTGCCAAGCATTGTGACACACAGGGGCTAATCACATCTGAGCGTGGAGCTGCAGAGCAGCGGCCCACACGGCTGGCAGAGCTTCAGTCCCGCCTGCCCCCCTATGCATCGCCCTGCGAGGCCAGCAGGGCACTCCCCGATTACACACAGAGAGTGAAGACCAAAGCAGGGAAAGCGCGTGTCTCCTGGTCCCCTTGGAAACAGACGCAACAAAATAAGCACCTGTGGGTAGAAGCAGGTGTCCAGCCTAGTCAGGGTTGCCGGGGAATTCTGTGCTCACAGGGGCTGTGTTTGCCCCTACAGGAGCAGAGATGGTTGTTAGAAACCGGGGTTTAAATCTCAGCTGACCCTCCGCACTGCGGGTTCCAGGCTGCAGAAGCTAATTCAATTTGTAAAAGTCTCTCCTATAAATTTAATCCTTAAATAACACCAAAAGCTCGGTTTTATCATGCTCATTTTACATAGCATAATTTTACAGAGGCTCAAAGTGGTTGGGTGAGTTTCCCAAAGTCACACAGCCAGTTTGTATGAGAGACAGGCTCTGAGGCCAGGTCTCTGACTGCAGTTGAGGTTGGTTCTCGCTGCGTAGACAAGACTGTTCTCCCCTCACATGGTCCAGAGGGTCTTTGTTTGGGGCCCACTCTTATCGTTTGACATTGTGTCTTTGAAAGTATTTTGTGATTTCAAAAATTGAATACAAATTTAAGGGACTATCACTGTTATCCACATTCAAAACCATCAACTTCAAACTGATGGAAGTTTTCCCAACGTTTGTCTATAGAACAAGGGTGGAGAGGAAACTTTTCACTGCATTCCCCTTTGTACCTTTTGAACCATTCAACAATGATTTTTTTCAAAAAATTCTTTAAATCTATGTAAACCAATTCTTTCATTCATTTATTCATTAATAGCAATGACAGAGAAACAAGTTAGATCACCAAGATTTTTCCAGAAAAATCCAGAAAGAAACCATAGGAAGGAAGGTAGTGACTGTGTCTCACAGCAACTTTATTCAATGGAAAAGCATGATGCCTGTTCTTAGAATAACATTATATGATCACATATTGAGTTAAAGAAAATGAGTCAGAGGGCTTTGGGAAGAAAAGGGCATGACATGCAATGTAAAGGACTTAGATTCCATTTAGGCTAAACTCCTTAGGGCCTTGGGTATAACAAAACCTACCATGAAGAATCATTATCAGACTCAGCTAAGATAACCCCTGGGAAGGTGGCTAGCACCAATGACCTGCAGCTCTGCAGGAATGCTTTTGTCTATAAATAATGGGAAAACCTCACTAAATGGCTGAGATGAATAGAGGTTTATTTTTCTCACTGTGTAATATGTCTCTGGAGATAATAAGTCCAGGGCTGGGGTAGGACGAGCAACATCCAGGATCACCTAAAACCTGGATTTAGCATTAAATCCCTGTTTTAGCTTTTTTTTTTCTTTTTTGAGACAAAGTCTTGCTCTGTCACCTGAGCTAGTAGAGTGCCATGGTGTCAGCCTAGCTCACATCAACCTCAAATTCCTGGGCTCAAGTGATCCTCCTGCCTCAGCCTCCCCAATAGCTAGGACTACAGGCATGCCTGGCTAATTTTCTATTTTTAGTAGAGATGGGGTCTCACTTTTGCTCAGGCTGGCCTCGAACTCCTGACCTCAAGCAATCCTCTCACGTCAGCCTCCCAAAGTGCTAGGATTACAGGCGTGAGCCACCGCGCCCAGCCTAAAACCCTGTTTCAGCATTGAAAGTCCTACATCTTGGGAAGTTTCCACATGGTTATTCAGCCTAGCAATAGCGGTCATCAGTGTCACCATCAAGATCAAAGGTAGTTTCTTCTTTTTCACTTGGCCATTCTGACTGTTGCTCATTGCCTCTTGGCTGCAAGATAGCTACTGCACCTTCAGGCATCATGTCTGCATTCCAGGTAAGAAGAAGAAGGAAGGGCAAAAGGATCAAAGGCTTTCTCTTAGACAAGTTGCCTCTTATTCTGGACAGAAGCTTTCGTCAAAGATGTGCACTTATATCTTCTTGGTCAGCGCTGTTTCACTAGCTGCAAGAGTAGCTGGACAATCGAATTTTTGGTTTTCAAAGCCACAGAAGGCCAGGGGAGAAGGTCGTGAGAGGCTTTTCGGTGGCTCACCCACAGTGTCTGCTCCCCTGCCCCCTCACTCTTCATCACACCCAGCCAATGTGTGCTGAGCACCTGCTACGTGAGGGTCACTGTGCCGGGATCTGCAGTGGTCAGAAAGAAGAATAAGACACAACCCCGGTCCGAGTAAGCGTGCCATCTGGGACAAGCTAACATGGAACAGAGGTGACTATGTCAGAAGGCAGCCAGGAGAGAGTGGGAAGTGCCGTACTGGCAAATCTTCCTGAGACGCATGTGGGAATGGGAGTGACGGGGCTGGTGGATTAGCCCGATAAACATGAGCACAGTATAGTCGCTAAGTGGAGATGAACCCTGAGGTGTGAGGACGGGACTTGGCAACAAGAAAGCTCTAGAGAGAAGAGCCAGGGGCGTGTGAGAAGAAGGAATGAGTGGATAGGGGTAAGTACCTCTCATCCCTGAAAATGACCTGGCCACGGGGGGCCTCTGCCATGGCAGGAGGGAGCCATTCAAATACAACAGTGTGTGAGGGACCTTGGCACACACCAGCAAAGAGCTCTAAGAACTCCTCGTGGAGAAAAGTCACCTCAAGTAAATGCAACTCCAAATCGCCCTTGAGAAAGGGAAGACGCACGCACGTTTATCCCCTGCCTGAGATCCTGCTGGGTACTCACGCCCCCTCCTCAGCCTGTTTCGTATCCTTTTGGCCTTTGACGCCAGCCCCCTCCTCACTTCCCAGCCTCTCCCTGCTTCTTCAGCTTAGTTGCTAAATCCACCTCCAGCCCCAGGCCTGGCCAGCCTCTGCACCAGGCAGGCCAGAGGGGGCAGCTTTAGCCTCAGTTGCCAACCAGGCTTGGTGCTGATGCCAGCAGCTGCCGGGCTCCTGGGCGAGCGGCAGCATGCCCGGCCTCCCCTGCCCTGGTGGCCTGGGTCACAGCAGAGCTCTTGCCTAAATCTCACACAGGCAGCCCCAGAGCCACTGAAGCACACCTGTAACTGTCCCGCAGGTGCTTCACATGAGCTCATGGAAACATCGTAAACAACCCTGCAAGGTGGAGAGAGTTACCCTCATGTTACCCATGTGCAAATGAGGCCCACAGGGGTTCAGGGGCAGAGGTGGGCTTGATGCCTGGGTTGGCTCCTAGAGCCCCTGCTTGCCACGCTGCTCCACGCCATTTGTCTGTGTGCAGCGGAGCAATCCCGGTCCGCGTGCCCTGTAAGCTTCTCTGTGCCCAGACCCCTGGCCCTGCCTGGTATTCTCTGCAGCAGGGTCTCAGTTGCCATAAACTGTGATGAAGCTTCATTTATTCCTCCACTTAACAAATATTTACTGGGTATATAAATGCTCAGTAAGCACCAGGCACTGTGTGGGCCATCATGTTATTTTCAGGCTGCCCGAATGTGCCCAGTTGCTGACCTCCAAGGACCATCGGCTGCCAGAGCTGGCCCTGTCCTCAGGGCATCATGGCAGGGCTGCCCGTGGCCGGCTCAGGCCAGCAGCTGGGCCCCTCTCAACCTCCCCTGCACATCAGTGGCCTCTCTGATATTGCTTCGTACCCTTTCCTGCCATGCCTGTTTGCAGTCTGGGCCTGTTACGGTCACACCTGAGCCTGTTCGGTTATGACAACTCAGCTAGTCACTGCGTCATCAAAGTAAGGTAGTCAGAGGAACTGAAATAGCCTCCAGTTTGATTCTTGGTAAAGAATTTGATTCTTGGTAAACAATATCGTAACATGGAGGTGAAAGGAGAAAATATTTTTTTTGGCGGGGGGAAAAGCTGCCAATAGTCATATTCTTCCCACTGGGTGGGGACTCCAGAGGGGTATCATAGCGGTGCAAGAAGCTGAGATGGAGGGATAAAACGACCAGCTCAATTCATACAACAGCATTATGTTTTTTCCTATTTGCAATAGTAATGCATGTTTATTGTAGAAAAGTGGACAGTACCAAAAAGTTAAAAAATGAAAAAAGAAAAAGAAAGTAAAAGGAAGAAAATTGGAAAATACCAACAAATTATAAAGAAAAAAAATACTCTGTGATACTATTACCCAGAGATGATTGTTACTCTTAACATTTTATGTTTACCTCTAGATTTTTCTCTATGCACATATGTGGGTTTATTCTCTGTATGCTATTTTGTACCCATCTCTTAACACTTGACATTATATAGATGCCACTCCCCCCCCTTGACACCAAGTATGTCATGAAAATGCCATTTTACATGGCCGCATAGTATTCCATTAGACAGGCGTGCCATCATTTATGTGACCTATAATCTTGGCTATTTGGGTCGTTCCCTCATACACCTCCCATTTTATCCTACATAAACAATACCAAGGTGAACATTTGCACATATATATTTGTGCACATATCTGATCTTTCTTCCCTGGGTTGAACTGTGAGGGGCACAGTTTGACAAGCTGCCGTACTTTGGCCCAGAAAGGGGGAACAGGGGAGCTCTGATCACCAGCAGGCTTCCTGAGCAGGGGATTTGGGGAGGCCCAAATGGGGATGCTGAACTGGGGGGCCTGGGCACCCCAAAGCTTCATTTATCTTACAATTTTTTTTGAATGACCCCTGCTTTATTACTTCGAACTCTTTGGTTCAGAAATCCTCTGAGACAAGCTTAAGCAAACAAAGAGGATTGATGTAAGAATGTCAGGGCAGTAACACAGCGGTCCTCAGAAAGGGCTTGAGAAAGAGGAATGCCAGCGGACTGCCCTCCTCTCACTTCTCCGCTTTCTGCCACTTCCTGAGCTGCAGTGGCTCTCAAACTCAACAGTGCCCCAGAACCCCTGCAGAGCTCATCAAAACACCAATCACTGGGTCCCGCTCTGGAGTTTCTGACTGGCCAGATCTGGGGGTGGGTGAGACTCTGCGTTTATGACTCATTCCCAGGTGACGCTGATGTCCGGGGACCACACTTTGAGAACCTCTGCTAGATGGCAACGTGCGGCAGACACCCTCCAAGACTGCCACCACATCCTGGTATCTGCGTGAATCCCAACCTCTCAGCGTGCTCCCTCCTGGTGACACCAAACCAGGATGCTACCACCACCCTGTCAGAAAGGGACACCACCACCCCCACCCCCAAAGGATGAGGCTCAAGAAGAGGATGAGGTTGCTAAGGCCATTCCCTGAAATTTTCTCTCTCAGGGCCTTCTTCTGGGCCCTGACCCAATTCTCAGGCAGTTCTCTCATGGCTGAACTTTCTTTCTCTTTGGCCTGACACCTGGATTCTAAACAGTGCTTAAAGAGGGTCTCCCCTGTGTTCAGGCCACTCGCTCAGAAGGGCTCTTCCCTTCTGGGGTACCCATCAAGCAGGGATTGTGGGGAAGTCTGGGTGACCAGAGCCCTCTGCAGGGACGAACAGCCCAGCCCCAGGCACTGGGTTGCTCAGAAGCTCACCAGACAGAGACCCGAAGAGGTAGCCAACAGGGGAGAACTTACAGTCCACTGTGAAACCATAAAGGAGCTCACACCCTGGTGACAACAATAAAATGACACCCATGAGAGGTCCTGTGAGACTTTATTGTGCTCCCACTTGTCCTGGGCACCAAGTGCCTTATGTCTCCCTAAAAACCTGCAGAGATGGATGTTATTATCCCCATAATACAGATGAAGAAACTGAGGCACAGAGAGACTAGGTTGTTTGCTCAAGCTCATGCAAGCTCTTAAGCACTACTCTGTGCTCAAGAGAGAAACCAGAAAACCAAAAAAGCGTGGAGGGGAAAAAAACTAACATATACGTCCTTGTACTCAATCATTACATTAACACTCTAAAGTATCATCCCCACTTTGTAGGTGAGGAGACAGAAGCTTAGTTAAAAAGCTTGCCAAGTTCACATGGCTGGTAAGCACTGCCCCGGGTATGGAGCCCAAGTTTGTTAACCCCCAAAGCCTAGCCCCCTGACTCTACCCTTCTGCTTCCCCAGGGTGATTAATTCCAAGCAGGGAAGCGGGGCAGGCTTCAGCGTGGGCAGCATCAGAACTAAACAGCCAAGCAAGGGTTCAGTGCACAGAGACGGGAGGGCAGGCCAGGCTGTGAGCTTGCATGAGTGCGGTCTTGGGCTTGAAAATGCATGGTCTGCCTCTCGGTGGAGGAATGGCACATAATGGCATATTCCTTTAATAGAGTGCTAACTGGTCAATAAAATATTGCATTTGACTGTTTTGAGATGTAAAAATGATGACAAAATGAGTACACACTGGAAACTTAGGATAAAACTATATATACTAAGACTCTAATTTAGTAGATATGGTGTGTGTGTGTGTGTGTGTGTGTGTGTGTATCTCAGCCTAGAAGAAAATATATTACCTTGTTAAGTGGATTTTTCCACTTAACAGGAATACCTGAGGATACCAGGCTCATGGATGATTTTTATTTTCTTATTTTTACTTTTCTGTATTTTCTATAGCTTTCAAACACAATGAATGTGTGTTACTTTTACAACCATGAAAAGAAATCTTACTTGCTTATGAAGGTGCGAGCCACGGCTTCTTCCCTGAGACCATCTCCAGAGAAAGGATGAAACTCTCCCTATCCCATTCTGACCCTTCTCCTCTCCTGTCTTCCTACCCCACAAGTTGATTTTCCAAGACTTTCCATTTGTGAGCTCTTGATGTTTAATTTTTTCATTGTTCAAAAACAATTTTGGTGAGGGTGGGAGAGATGGCATCCAATGGAGTCTGCTTTGAAGACCTCAGGGAGGGCTATAATTTAGCCATGCCTGGAACACACACATGAAAGCTCCAGTTTGCTCAGAGCTTTTCCCATCTAAGAAGGCCGAGGTGTGGTTTCCCCTGAAATCCTCCGCAGACATCTGAGCACACAACCCCTGAGGCTCATTCTGCAGTCTCTGCCTCACTTTGCCCTTAAATCACTGCCTGTCTAGAAACCTTTAGACTCAAGTTGAAGTTTCTATGATCTTTAAAAGCTTCTTAAAATCAAACCAACCTGGAACTTAGTGTTTTATAGTGATAAAGTTGACTCTATTTATGTTTCTTTTTATGATTTCATTGTCATACATTTCCATTTGTGTTTGGAGGAGTTTAACACAGATGCTAAAGTGTTATTTAAAAAAAAAAAATCCGGAGCTTAGTAAAAAGAAATCATATACAAAGAATGGCCACCAAAGATTGAAACCAAAAGAATTGTTCCAATTTAAAAATTAGTCCTTGGGTTGACTTTAAAAAGAATTCAAGCATTTTCCCCCCTAGATCTGAAAAGTACCTCTCTTCCTGTCACCTCCATAATTTTTTAAAAGGTCCTGGGTTCTATTCTCAAAGTAAGTTCTATATTTCTAAGGGTGACACATACCAAGTAACCAGAAACTGGCCTTGGCTTGGAAATCCTCCCAGTTCTCATAAACACTAGTTCCTTTCAGGATGATGAATACTATTGATTGGCTCAGATCAGCTTGTGATCCAGCAGTGGTATTAGACATTGGCTATAAAATATCTCCTTATGAATTTTTCATTGGCTTGAGTGTCTGGAGAGCCAGGCAGCTGCCTCCCTGAGTGCTCTCTCTCTCTCCTTGCCCTCCCTCCTCCTCGCTGTGTCTCAGGACTGATGATGCCACTCTGCAGGGCCACGTTATTGGATCAGAGCGATTAGCTTGACAGCCTCCTTTTCTGAGTGGAATCCAATTTCTTTTTCAGGTGCAGTGGGCTTACCAGTAGTCATGTGCTTTTTGTTTTGCGATGGCATCACAGGATTACTAGAAGATGCAGTAAACTGAAGTCATTTCCCATTAACCGTCCTCCTCGGGATACCAAGGCAGTGTGTCACCCTGCGCCTGCAGCATCACACGCGCTTTCCAGGAGAACGAGTGCTCGCCTCAGCTCAAGGAAAAGCAGACAAAAAGGCCAGCTGTGGAGAAGTGCCGCGCCCAGCATTTTCAAATGCCCTAACTCACTAGTCTCATAGCAACCCCAAGAGAGGGCGAGCATCCTCCCCACTTTTACACGGATGGAAATTGAATATCTGAGAGACTCAGCAATCTCTCAGAGATTCCTACTGTGGATATATCAAGCCCCTGAGGAAGGAAGTAGGTGATGAGGTGGAGCCCCAGGACTCCAGACATGATGCAGTGGCTGAGGAAACCCAAGAGTTGCCTTCTTTTAAGAGAACAGGGGATGCTTCACTCAGAGCAAATCTGTCTTCCTTTTTTTTTTTTTTTTTTTGAGACAGAGTCTCACTCTGTTGCCCGGGCTAGAATGCCGTGGCGTCAGCCTAGCTCACAGCAACCTCAAACTCCTGGGCTGAAGCGATCCTTCTGCCTCAGCCTCCCAAGTAGCTGAGACTACAGGCATGCACCACCATGCCTGGCTAATTTTTTCTATATATTTTTAGTTGGCCAATTAATTTCTTTCTATTTTTAGTAGAGACGGGGTCTCGCTCTTGCTCAGGCTGGTTTCAAACTCCTGACCTTGAGCGATCCGCCAGCCTCGGGCTCCCAGA